>BGNK01002665.1:45533-94791 GCA_003297005.1 Symbiodinium sp. clade A Y106
GTCTTTTTAGACAATAGCAAAAAATGTCTGGGGTACTACATCGGGTCTAAAAAGACCCGGCGGGGCCACAGCAAAAAAAAAACACCACTTCCAACATTAGGGTCCTTTTTTGGGAAACCTTCAAACAGGTGCCGTACTATATTAGGGACCCAGAAAGGGACCCTAATATTGACGACCACCCATCCGGAAATGCGGTTTAGGGTTTCGGCTCGCGCACTCGCATGGAGGCAGGCACGGCTTGATGAGGCTCCGGTTTAGGGTTTCAGCACTCGCACTCGGGCATGCCAGGTCGGTTTAGGGTTTAGGGTGGGGAGTAGCTTTAGTTGTTGTCTCCCGGTGGGGTTTTAAAGCGTGTTATATATATATATAGTGTCAGGCATCAAGGGTGCCTTTCTTGGTCTTTCTTCCTCCTCTAGAAGGGATCGTCATATTGGGATGTCGTAAAGTTTTGAAATTATTCTTGTTAAAGCGTGACGTGGCAAAGTTTACATTTTTCGGGTTGAGTGTTCTCGGCCAAAGAGTCCCCCTTCATGCAGGTACTGTTTTCTAAGGGTTCCTCATAAGGGGATTTAGCCCAGAGGTGATCCCGAATATGGCGTAGCCTTAGAGAAGCCGGTGCAGACCAAACATTGAGATGGCCTGCAAAACCGGTGCTGATTGATTGTAGGATAATTAAGACAACATGCACGACTGCTATGATGGTGGGTACCTTTGCAATATGGACCACTTCAAAAATGAATATTGATGCATGGCAGTGGGACCTCAAGCAGGGGCCCTCAAGAAAGGCAGCTTGTGCCCGTGTCCATGGTGGACTCACGTGCTGTCACTGCTCTGCAGCCTGTTTTGTCCCACTCTCCGCAAGCCTAAACTTCACAAGCCTACATCTATGACACTAAAAAACAAGGGCTGCTGTCTTTGGCTTCTTTGAAGTCAAAAGATCTAAAGGCTCAGACACCCTGGCCGTTTCCAGTGCTGTACGAGATGATCTTCTTCCATTTGTTGCCATCAGGGAAGACAATCCCGTCCGTGTCCCACTTTCCGACGACACCACTGGGCCCGCCCTTCTTACTGAAGTCGATGGTAATCTCATCTGAGCCTGCCTTCCAGTCGACCTTGGCCGTCCACCTGGTGAGCACCTTCTTCTCACACCCAGGGTTGCCATCGCCTCCGTCCACCATCATCTGTGCCTTCTCGTAGAGGTCATACTCGTAGACGATCTTTCGCGGACACATCGGGTGCTGAGGGTCAGCGTAGTAGCCCATCCACTGGCCTGCTCCCTCGAATGCTTGCGCCGGCTCTGAAGCCAACCCAACACCAACAGCGCCGGCCAGGCCGAGCAGGGCCTCACGTCGGCCCTGACTACTGACTTGGCCTTGGCCTGGCAGCACGAAGCTCGAAGACCACGTCAATGCACCAGCTACCAGGGCCAAGATGGCCAGGCTTCGAATGCGGCGTGCCATGAGTGCAGAAGGAGTCAAAAGGATGCCCGCGGGTTTCTGCCGAGCTCGAGCCAAGCCTTCTACCAAGACCTGCAAGCCTATAACGAGACACCACCCTAACAGGAGCAGCTGGGCTTTTACTAGCAAGGGATTCACAACTCCGGCCTGCGAGATGCAGAGGACTTGTGCACGGAGTCCATTGCCGAAGGCATGCGCTCTCTTCGTCGCACCACTGCACCCTGGATGCGAAGGTCTCTCGGTATTTGGAAACTTCTGTCAGTCTATGGGTTGACGTCACAGGCTGCACCATGGGTCTCCGTTCATCTTTAGACCGATTAGTTTAGAAGGCTCAAACATCTGCAATCTGCCGCCAAGTCGTAGCTGCAGGGCACCTCATCAAGTCTGTACTCCTTGCTTGTGATGCGCCGCGTGTTGACCTCCCAGTTGACCTGTCATAGTGCTTGAATTGCTTTCATACCTACCGCGAGGACATGACTAGCTTCTCAGCTTATCATCAGGCGCAGTTCGCATATCGCATCAAACATGGCAGAACACCGGCGCCCGACTGCGAGACGATCTCTGCTTGCGGAACAGGCATAAGATATTCGGGGTCTTCTTGGGGGGTCCTTTGTAAGGATCCTACTCTTTTGGGGTATGTGATTCCCTATCTTCAGAATTTCAAAATCCCACAGGGTATGGTACTATGCCGATCCTCCCCGCGTAGCTCCCGGCTGCATCGGCCTTCTGGTAGATTTCCTTTGCGGCCTTCATGACGACAATGGCCTGTTTAAAGCGAACTAAGAACATTTTTCCGGAAGCTGCCAAGCTCGTCGATGCAGGATTTCGGGTTTAGGGTGTCTAGGGATTGTAGAGGCAGCTGGGGCTTGTGAGTTGCCAGATTCAGCCAAAAATCCAGTTGGTTGCAGATGCCCATCGCAGCCACCATGAGCTTCCTTAGCATGGCAATGCCCGGGAAGTCAGGATGAAGGTATCTGAGGCTAGGCAAGCGAAACACAAAAAATCCGCCTTGCTTGGCAAAATTCAGCCGGCCCGTGCGTTGCGACGTGCATGCCCCGACCACGAGTTTCGCAGCTTTCTACATGCAAGGAGAGCTCAAGGGACCGATAGAGAGCTCAAGGGATCGATAGAAACTGGGCTCTTGCTAAAATTTAATTTCAGCTACCATAATAAGGACCTATAGTACATCATATATGGCTTCTGTAATATGGTAGCTTAAACTAAACTCTTCAGCAAGAACTCAGGAAAGCAACTGCATGATTCTAAGCGGAAAAACTCGAGGCACGTCTCGTAGCTACGCACTGCTGGGTCAGGGCTGCACACAAGCAAAGCTTGTTATTGCTATAATATTATTACTTACTAGTATTGCTACCTTTACTGATATTACTACTCTTATTATCCTTGCTATTCTTGACTATGCAGCATCTTCAGCCAGACCTGAGACAGCTGAGACAGATGTTGCCAAATGACCTGTCCCCTGGCAACCTTTACTCCTACATAAACCTTCACACTGAGAAGCCTGAAGGTCCAAGCACGGGCACCGTGCAGTACGAAACATGGGGCGTAGAAGCAGAAAGTTTCCCAACCCTAAACCAACAGATGAATGTCGCCGAAGCTGCGTGATCATTCCAGTCGACTTCTCCACCTTTGCTTCCCTGCCTTTTTTGTGATGTCGCTCCGACCGTTCTTCTTTCTGGTTCCTGGGATTTGGAAAACGAGATTCGGCGATCAGAGTAGAGTCTACCAGGATTTCACATGGCTGGAAAGGCACGAGGGAGGAAGGGTAATTAGCACTAGCACATATAGCCTTTTCTACACGTGGTTTGGCAGAGTTGAGGAGCTGGGAGGCTTCAAAGTTCCACCCCTTCTCAAAGCCCTAAACCGTAATCTCAGGACACACACCACAAAACAGAGACACGCTTTCGTGGGTGTGCTCTTCAGAATGCCACGTTTCCACTCAAACCTGAAAACGTCAATATCGAAATTGAATGGAGGCCGATGCCATTGCTTCGTGACCCCGATTCATTTGCAACAGGCTTTCCACTTCGCCCGGAGTTGGAGCACGCAGCACTGCGGAGCCAGCTTTCGCATCCGTCGATCAACCGCATCTGCTTCGCGACCCCCTAAACCCGAAACACTCAATCCAACCCCCCCNCCCCTCCCCCCCCCAAGCCGTCGGTTTAGGGTACACGCTCAGATTACCATAAAGTCTAATAGCCCAAACCCCCAAACCCTACTCTCACCTTTGTCACTCGGACCAGAGACTAGACCCTCGGAGGCTCTTAGCCAGGATGCTGCTTGCCGTACCAAGTCCACCATCGGCTGTGGCGCATGCAATCGATGGAATCCTCGGTTGAAAGGAGGAGGGCTTAGGGCTTCGAAGCTTAGAGGGTTTACAAATCCTGCGATGTGATGGAAGGCAGGTTGGCTTTTCATTGTCGCAACAAGGCAACTGGCATCATGCCGTGCTTGTTTGAAGGATTCCTACGTGCGTATTCATTCGATGTGACGAAGTTACTGCTGTTAGCAGTGATGCCATGCAAAAGACTGGATGATCCGTCCTGGAGGAACGCCAGGAAGGTCTGCATCGGCGCCACCGCGTTTGCCTAGCCAGGCTTGATGCTTAGTCACTGTCTGCAAGCCACTGCTGAGGCCCGAGATCTTTCTTCGGCAAGGTTTCGTTGCTGCTGATATTGGGCCCACTTCGCTGGACATGGTAGACTATATGATTACTCGCAATCATTCATGGATACGATATCTAGTCATGATCATGGTCTTGGGTTGACATTGTTGGTGAGGAGACGCTTGCAAAGTACGGTTGCGCTTAACATCTCCCAGCTTTTCCAATGTGTGTGAGTGAGGGCAGTGTGCAGGGTTCAGAGTTCATACTGTTCCGAGTTCTCGTTCTTGAAGACTTCTCCAGGACAAAGCAACTGGTTCATTAGTGTTTCTGAGTACTTCTGTTCTAGTCTAAGGAGACGGTTATGCCGCTACACTGCTTGCTTGGTCTGACTTATCACCACCACCACCATCACCACCACCAGCAATTACGCCTCCATCTTCGCGATGGTTGAATTTGTCTTGGTTGTGTGAGCAGAAGCAGCAGCAACAGTAGCCGCGAAGCGTAATATGTGGGCCTTAATAAGTAGAACAGGGTTTGGGGGGGCCATTGTACTAAAATCATAATAAGGAACCCCCGAAATGTATTGGTAATTATCTAGGTCCCTAAAATACAAGTATCTTACTCCTCCTCTTCTTCGCCTTCGCGGCGACTGCCAGGGTTCGGGAAAGTCCTTACCAATTGCCATTCTGCAGCACTGCAGTGAGATGGCGAAAATGTCCTACACTCCGCACCAGGTCTACATAATTGCGGTATATATGGACCGGTATCCAACCTGTAGATAGACAGACAGATACATAGTACTTGGATGGATAGATAGATGGGGGGAGGGATGGATGGATGGATGAATCCAGCGAGCGCACGAAAGAGCCAGGGAGCGAGAGAGAATGAGAGAGCGAGACAGAGAGCGAGAGAGAGAAAGAAAGAGAGAGAGAGAGAGAGCGAGAGAGAGAGCGAGAGAGAGAGAGAGAGAGAGAAGGAGAGCGAGAGTGATCCCATTTATCTCCATGGGGCAGACTCAGCTAAGGCAGACGCCCGACAGCAATTCGACACGGTCGAGTGCCAGAATGGCCAGTTTACACAACCATGAACCCTAAGCTCCTGAGAACCGTCCCTGTGATGCCTCCAGTGTCTGGAACATCTTCGTAAAAGAAAGCATTCCATCCGCCAGCTGTGGACACTGCTTGAAGATCGCCTAAGCTGCTGTGATCCAGCTGGGTCCTAAACGGGCGACTTCTCCGACCGAACAGATGAACCATACGATTTGGGGTTTTGCAGCTTCGCGCGACAGCGTCGACGGTTTAGGGGTGACTTCGCGCCTTAAACTTACTTCCCACGTGCCCACTGCACATTCAAAATCACAAGAGGCCCAAAGGTAGAAAAGTTGTATTTTGAACCAACAAGTAAAGGTGTAGGTCGCGGGGAACGCCTAGATCTGTCTGCAGTTGAGGACGAACTTCATGTAGGGGCCTCGATATTGGAAGAGGGTTTCGGGTTCTACTGTTTGCACGATCTAAGTTAACATGAGTCCCCTTGAACTCTCCTAACAAGGACTCTCTGTCGTGGGACAGCTCTGTTTCGAATTGCAGCCGTTTGTTTCAGAAGTGTGGCAGCAATTTCAAAGCTCAAGATATGCATCCTGAGCCGGAACGTTACGCGGCCTGGAGTTCAGGGCTTGTACCGGTGACGATCCCCTCCAACCCCCCACCCTTGCACCACAAACAGTTCACTATTCTGACCCCCCCACAACCGTAAACCCCAAAAAGGACAAACCCCAAGCCTCTGAACCCCATACCTCTCAACCCCGTGAACACCAAAGCCTCTATAGACGAGGTGCGCAAATGAGCTGTCTGTTAAACTTCGTGCTCGCTTCCGCATCAAAGACTTCCGGCCTGACAGAGGAACTCTGGATTCAATATAGGGCTTAGGATAGGGTCCCTTTAAGGGTTTCTTGAACAAGGGGTCTATAAGGGTTCTACAATAGAGAAAGGCCCAAAGAACTAGAATAGGGGCCCTCTCGGGATGTGGAAGAGGGCTTTGGAGTGCATTACCCTAATTGTAGGACTGCAAGCGAAGCTATAACAAAAAAACGAACCTTAAGCCTTCGGCCCTATGTCCCAAACCCGACTAATTGTTCAGACCTCTCTGCCAGGTATTGAATGCCGAGGCCGGGGCTATGTGCAAGGCAGGAGAAGGACCGCTGCGGACTTGAAACTAGGTTACGAAAGGGTATTTTTGGGTGTTCGGGCCTTGGGGGAATCGGGCATAGGGCTTATTTGGGCACTTAGCTTGTGTCGCGTCTTCTTCAGAAAGCTTCCGCACACAAGCAGGCTTTTGGTTTACAGCGCTTGGGATCATAGATGTTCATGCAGCTTTAGGTTGTTCCTTTGTTTTGTCGGCCAAAGGTGCCAGGTCTTGGATTTAGGGCTTGGGAGCTTTGTGCCTTGATGCTCTTGGGGCTTATTAGGGGTTGGGGTTCTGGGAGGAATTTAAGTATGCTTGAAATTCTGGGGCAATCCTCGTGCAGCCTTATCAGGACATGGAAGTACAGGGTCTTGCTGCGAGGTCGAACTCTGTCTAGCAGGCATCTAGACCCGAAGACACTGCTCCGAACCTGTACTGCAGTCTTCATCAGTATTCCTAGGGGGCCCTACACACAATAGAAACGTTTCAACTTTCAACCTTATTGATTCAGTTTCATAACATCCCCAGGCTGCCTGGCTCGCCCCTTGGCCACAGAGATCAGAAGCCGCGCGACACGCTGCTGCAGGTCATTCATGCGGCCTGTAAGCAGCTCTCCACGATTTCGGGTAGGCTCAGCAACACAACTCCGGCCAGCTTGGAGAAGCAAAGCTGCACACATGTAAATAGCGGTTAGAATAGAGGTTGGGATCCCGAATAATCCGGAATCACAACAATACTCTCAGTAGGATTCCAAAACCAAACCACTATCTAAAACAGCCCCCAATGGGTAGCCGAGCCGGCATGAACAATGACATGTTATGACATGTTACGACAGATCTGGAGCAACAACATCTCTGAATACAGGTGCCATCTGATGCAGGGCTCCAACAGTGAGAACGGCGTTGTGGGGTACGCCACGCCTAAGTTTCTGGGACTATCAGGAGATATGACTAATTTTTCAGACCCCTGTACTCAACTCATTCCGTTTCAGCACAGGCACGTTGGAATTTCTGAACTTCGCCCCATGTCTCCGGTGAGGAGAAGTCCTGAGTGAGACAACTGCCCTAAACCTTCTCTTACATCGCCTTCATGGTTGCCCAAGGCTCGTAGGTGGCAAGCTTCTTTAAACTTTCAAGGCCCTGGTCGCTGGGTTTGTCAATAGCGGTACGAATGCATGTGCCGTGCTGGCTTCGATCTTTTTTGAGGTTTTCCGACCTTTCACATGCCGGGCTTCTCCAGAAAACCTACAAATCAGAAGTGATCAGTACTTGCAGACTCATTGACAGTTTCAAGACACGGCAGTGCTTGGAGATCTCAAAAAACTGATCGTAGCAAATATGGTTCAGAATGATCCGCAAGAAAACGCAAGGCATCACTCCCACTTCGGGCCCGAGAGTCGGAAACGCAATTACTCATAATTACACACAGGCTTAGGTAACTAATATTATTGTTATAAACTGGGCAGTTATTGTATATATATATATCATATATCATATATCATATATCATATATCGCAACACTGATCCAACAATACAAGACGTGGGTCCTCCCCGAAAGTCTGCTGGAGCTTGGTGCGATCCTCGTCGGTTGCGGTGTCTCCTTGCAACACCCGAACCCTTAACTGCTAAATCGACGCCGGCCTGGACTCGACATGTACGAGTATGTATTTTGGTACATGTAAACAAATAGGTTCTGCAGGGTCCGGGTCCCTTGAGCTTGGAGAGGCTGCCACCCCTTCTGTGCAGTTGTTGTCAGAGCAAGGGCTTTGTGACATCGCCGTGTCAGTCAGTAGCTACGCGCCACACAACGATTGACGGCGCATCCTCACTGCAACGCTTCTACAGGCACGCAGAAAATTTCGTTCTGCTGTCCTTACCCATCCTCGTGCCCCATCCGTGGCCAGAGAGGCGGCTCTTGCAACTAATCCAGGCCCCCATTACCAAAAACCAGCTTTGGGCCAACCCTCACGAAACCATCTCTACCCTTTAAAACCTAATTTGCATCAGGGCGGTCCGGAGCAAGAGCAGGAGGAAACGCAAAAGCAGAGCAAGAGCAAAAGAAGGAACAAAAGAAGGAGCAGGAGCAAGAGCAGGAGCAACAGCAAGACAAGAACAAGAGCAGGAGCAACAACAAAAGCAAGGGCAGGAGTAAGAGCAAGCGCAAAAACAAGAGAGGCAAAAGCCAGCGCAGTGCAAGAGCCAAGATCTTTCAAAGTGACAGTATACCTAGAGCAAAAATACACCCTAGGTAACAAAAGCACTGTCCGAATTTTTATGGGGGGGGGGACCGCCCCTCCGCTTAATATTAAGTAGAGCTAGCGAATAAGGGTTTACATTTGCGAATTACGTGCAGGAGGGGTCACGGACGAGTAGAAAGACAGACCCGCCTAGTGAAGCGCCGGCGAAGGCCAACAGGCGAACGCAGTCGATGTGTCCGGCACGCACGGCATCCTCGGGTCGCAACATTTGAGGTGAACATGTGTTGACTGTGCTTGCCGTGCGAAGTAGTGTTAGTACACTGTTAGTACTAGCAGTAGCGGTCGTCGTCGTCGTCGCAGTCGCAGCAGGAGGAGGACGAGGAGGAGTCGTGGCAGAGCAGGAGCAGGAGCAGGATCAGTAGTCGTCGTCGTAGTCGTAGAAGTAATGTTAGTCTTTTTAGTCGTCGTCGTAGTCATGGCTGCCACGGCCGCTAGCACACCACTCCGGCTACCACCACCTCCACAAGTAGGGAAAAGCCAACGGCAGCGCCTTCTGCAACGCCGATGGTGGTCGCTACTGCCACCCGTGTTTTGCCAATCAGCCACAACACTTCGGATTTCAATGTGCTTGACACTTCTTTCTAGCTTTCTGTTGCATTACCCGCTAGCTATCTCAGTCACAAGGAACAGCAAGTTTAACCAACCGCAGAACAAGGTCGTGGCTAACCAGCTCAGAGGTGCGGCAGCATCGCCTAACTACGCCAGCCGTTTCGTAGCGACGGACAAGACCAGCACAGTGAGCAAACAGGCAAGCTTTGTGCAAGCAAAGAAATCGACGTCAACAACCATCACAATGTGACTCGCCGTGACTAGCCAAAACCTAAAGGACTTCACCTACCTGCGTGCACATGTGGTACAAGTGTGCATTCACAGACGTGAACATACCAAGACATACATGCACACCACACAGAGGCATCGACACAAGCACAAACATGTCTAGATGCGCAAAGGGAGGGAGGGAGGGCGAGAGAGAGAGAGAGGGAGAGCTCAGAAAGGCGAGCGACGGAAGATATGTGAATGGATGGGTCGAAAGTTCCATACAATCATCGACAGATGGCTGCATGCGGCGCAGATAGATGTGGCAAATCGGCGTTCATCCGGCCCATCTATCGATTCTACATGCGAACACCTCCGGGCAACTCTAAACCGACTACTGCTGGGCAGGTGGACCTGCAGCGGCGTCGATCGCCATCGATCCTGGGGCGATGTAAAAGCCTCGGCTAACTGACATAGGATGGTTTAAATTCAAAAGTGGGCAATGCAAAGAAAGTGTCCCCTGTGGGCACAAACGCGGGCAGGCACGATATAAATTCTATTAATTAAGACTATCTGGTGATCATGCATCGAAGGGAGCCAGCGACCCTTTTTTTGCTATTGAGCTGGAAAGTCAGCATCCAGAAGCTGCTGGAAATCCTCCAAGGATGCGAACCTCAGGCAAAGAGCGCGCGTGCTCTGCCAAGAAGCAGCTCATGTCCACAAGCAAACGCTTCCCTCAATCTGCGGAAAGAATAAACTTGAATAAACAAAGGGGCCTGCGCTGTTAGTAATGCTTCCTAAGGTTGCACCATACGAATATACTACATGTGTGCTCCCGAAACCCCCCCGCTCTCTTTGTTGAAGGCCGCTACATAAGTGCAGCGACGCCACATGGATGCACCTTTGTGCCTCTTGCGCATTTCCTTGGCCTTGTCGCGCTTTCTCTGAGCCTTTTTCTCTTCGGGTTCCTCCTCACAGAAAGCGCCATCGCCATCAGAGTCGTCTTCAGGCTCGTCAGGCATTTCGCCCTCGTCAACATCCTCCTCTTCCCCTTCGCCGAAGGCATCGTCATCATCCTCATCGTCTTCATCCTCGTCCTCACCTTCGGGAATCTGGCCTTTCAGGTAGTTGTCGAAGAACTCATCCGCATCTTCCTTAGTCTCTTGGCCCACTTAATCACCCAATATTTGGTTGCAAGCCGCAGCGTGGATGACTTTCGTGGCAGTCCGTGATGCTACATGTGGTGTTCGCGCATTTACAAACTCACGCAGCAGCCATTGTGATTGTGTTTCTGACGTACGAGTCCTAACTGTGACAGTCTGTGCCGTTGGTTTTTTGCATTCTGCTCATGTCCAAATTCCTTTACACCGACGGGCACAATACAGGAGGCAAATAGTTGGAACAAGGTTTGAGAATCCATTGCACTATGCATTACTTACTATACTGTTCAAGAGGGAATAGCATCTATCTCCATTTCTTGAGACTCCCACCTCTATGTCTCCCAGCCTCAGACTAAGCTTTGCTATCCAGGTTGCTCCGTCCACATCGCCCGCCTCGTCAAAGTCCTGGATTGCAGCTGCTTTGGTATTGGTCTAGAGTTCTTTTTTTGCGGGCCCTTTTCCCCCTTGCAACAGTTGGAATACCTAGCAGCTAGAGCCTATGTTACTGTTAGAGTTCAGGGTTTAGAGATTTTGGTTGGTCAGGGTTTGAAGGGTTAAGAGTTAAGGTTTCTCGGGCTTAGTTTGGAGGTTCAGGCTCCAAGGGAGGGTGTGCAGGATGATGTCTGTTTCGTCTGTGCCAAAGCCCTAACCGGATACAGGGGTTACGGCCCTTTACCCCTAAACCCGGTCCTCTTCCTTCTCCCGACGTACCTTGCGCTTCCTGTCCTGCTCTGCTCGCACTGACGAGTCCCGGAAGTAATCCTGAAAGAACCTGGTCGTGTGCGGATGTAGTGTTTAGGAGAGAACTAGGTGCACATCTCACGGACACCCTGTACTGGGCGCGTAGGTTCCGAAGAACTATGGCCACAAGCCGAGACACTTCTCGTGGGGCTGCACCTTCTTCCGCCTGAGAAACTTCTCCGAGTTGACGGCAACTGTTTGACCCATCTTCTCCCCGGCCTCACGAACAGCAAACTGCCACACTGCATGTCACGTCTCATGCCCCCCCTCCCCCTTTCGGCTTAAACCTGATATACGGGCTTTAAAAAAAGCTCAGTATACACGAGTATGACATAGAAGGATTACAGTAGAATGGGAAAGGCACCTATACCTGAAAAAGGGGCCTTAAAAACGCTTAGAATAAAGAGTGTATGACATAGAATGAGTACAATACAATTGGAACCCTAAATAGCACTGGGAATTATTAATGTCGGCCCACGTACGAGACATCCAAAAACCTGAAAGAGTTCACAGAATTCAGACAGGGCCACCTTCCTTCCAGCTCGTTCGCGCCGAACTTTCGAGTGGTAAGCGAATTGCTCCAAGAGCTCAGCAATTGAAAACACGTCGAAAGGATTGGCAGGCATGTCCTCTGCGCAGTCAACCCGCTTGGCAGGCAAGGAATACATGTTGAGGCTCTTCCTTGCAATGCAGACTGACAGCGACACTCGTCCATAAGCTGCACTCGTGTCTCTGTGCCCTCGTGAGACATGGCCAGGGGTTCAGCGAGTTACTTTGCCCAGCTGGCAGCACAACAGCTCAGTACTACAGATACAGAAACACGCCCAACACCAGACCTTTAGCCTTTAATCCCGGGCCGTGCACTTACACCCGCAACATCCCTCAACCCCCCCCCCCCNCCCAGCCTGATAAGGTTGGCCTTCCAGCAGTTTTGTGGCATACGTGCCGACCGAGGGGTGCACATGGCTAGAAAGTGCCTGCCAGGTGCTGAGGTTAAGAGTTTGCACCTGCCTTCGGGCTGAGATCCGCCCAACCATTCCCAAAGTCATGCGGCTGAGGGCGGCGCAAACCGAATTGAAGGATCCGCACACCTATGAATGCCTATGAACCCTCCAACACATGTCTGCCCTGCATTGGACCAAACAATCACAAGAGATGGCCTGCAGTTCCCAAACCGGCGTGTTCATGGCACGCGCAAAGCGCGGTTCTCTCGCCAAACTGTCGTAGGCGGTCGGCACGTCCTACAATCCAGGAAGACGCGTCTTGAGACTGATTGTCTGCAGAAGTCATGACACTACTAAATGTTTTGTATGCAACTAGGTGCATGCATACATGCATACAAGCATGAATGAATACAACATAATAACATACATACATAGATACATGTTTACTGTAACTAAAAACTGCATAGCTACAAACTACATAATTGCATGTAACTACATAATAAATACATAATTACACTACATTACACTACACACATGCACGCATGCATGGCCACACACACACACACGCAGAAAGCGTCGTACCGCATGCCCGATGCACTCTCTCTGTCTCTCTCTCTCTCTCTCTGTCTCTCTCTCTCTCTCGCTCTCTCTCACTTCTCTCTGTCTCCTCTAAAATATGGTTGTACATGATTGTACTATATCAATCATACATACATCCGCAGCATGGCGATGAGCGGAGCCGCCTCCGGATTCGCTTCTTGCTGAGCTTCTGCCACGTCGTCATCGACGAAATGCTCCTCCTCGGCATCGACACCCGACTCCCTGGATACTACGATGTTGCTGTCCACGGTGTGTAGGATCGGCTTGATCTCGGTCCTGCATTTTCTCAGAATGGCACAGCATCATGGCGCACGCGAACTGCTGTAAAATCTCATTTGTCCAGTTCCCAAGGAACTAAAACCTTGTTTTGTTTTGGATTTTATGGGGGTTAGGATAAAGCCAGAAAGATACAGGTTGCTTACTTTACTGGCAAAATGCTATAAACGTCTTCCCCGTCCTTCTCGCCACAACCAGGTCTCGGAGCACACCCAAGGAAGCTGCTGCCACTGGCGGCTCTGCACCAGCAGAAACCTGATTTACAGCCGAACAGGGGCCTCAATAATAGGAAAATTATACCATAATTACAGTAAGGAGCTCCTCAACTAGTAGAGGTAAGTACATATTATGCCCCCATCTTGAACCATCAACTTTGAAAGCCCATACACAAAACTCTACAAGTAAGTTCGCATTTGCACGCCACCTTTGCAAACCCTGCTGCGACGCCCAAGCTTCAAAGTCGGAACATGCTTCAGAACGAGAAGCAAAGACCTATCCTGTAAAGCAGATGTTTCAGGATCCAGTGGCAAACCTGCCTAAGATCAGGACATTAAATACCCTTGTGCATCTCCGGCAATCAGGTCTTCGGCCGGGTCGAAAAAGGGTGCTTCGAAGTCTTTTGCTGAAGGTGATGG
This sequence comes from Symbiodinium sp. clade A Y106, assembly GCA_003297005.1. Classification (NCBI taxonomy): domain Eukaryota; class Dinophyceae; order Suessiales; family Symbiodiniaceae; genus Symbiodinium; species Symbiodinium sp. clade A. Next base: position 59,164 of record BGNK01002665.1, read on the forward strand.
TCTCCAGATTGCTGAGAAGTGGAACGAGATGGGGAGATAGTTCTAGCGTCCAAGAGCATGCTACGGCTCCTATAGGTCAGTCAAAATGCCTGTAAGAGGTCAGCATTGCAAAGCTGTGGCTGCGTCTGCGTCAATTCCTGTGCTTAAGGCCCAAGGCTCTCTCCCAAAATCTAAACTCCTAAACTCCCAACCCGGAACTCTCCAAACCCTGGATCAAACTGTAAACCCTGTCTCTGAGGCCAAACGATCTAAATTTCAGAGGACCAAACCCTGCCTGCAAAAGCCGCCGCGCCATCGCCAGGCCGCGTGCAGCCGAGGCGTCCCCTGGGACGCAGCGCCTGGAGAGGGTTTACGCTCTCGCAGCTCGGGCAAGCTAAATGGGGTCTCACGGTGCACAGTCGGACGACAGCGCCTGGAGACGGTATAAGCGCTTACAGAGTGCTTGTTTAGAGTTGTTGGGAGGGCTGTGTGCGGCTTGTATAAGGGTCGTTAAGGTCCCTGGTGCGCTGCGCCAGCCATGTCCGTGAGCGAAACTACTGGTAGTCTTACAAGATAAACCTCACGCAATCAATCATTTTCACAACTTGTAAGCATCCCCTCTACTTTCAAACCCAAACAGTGCATTCGGCAAATGCCAAGGGGCTGTAGCAGGAGAAACGCTTGCCAAGCATGTGAGCTCGTGAACAGGTCAAACTGCCCAATCTGCTCATGAAGCAGGCCTCAGACTGGCAGTTATCACCACAAAATAACGCCGAAGTTGCTGCGCTTCTCACAACCACAGCCACAATAACCACAATTGTGATGGTGCTGACTCAGGCTGGCTACGAGAAATTCTGTACGGTAGTGTCTTAGCATGCCGTATCTCGAACCCGCGCCTAGCAAGAATGACAGCAGGCTTTGGGGCTTCCTGCTGCCAAGTCGTGACAAAACAATAGAGGCTGGTACTGATTGGAGTCTGGGCCTCATCGTATAGTGACATGAACCAGTGGAGAAACATCGGGCATCGGTCCGTAAAGACACCAGCAAACACAAAACAAACCAAACAAAGCAAGTGCGAACATGAAAGCCTACCCACCAACATCTACATCCATATCTACATCTAAAGAAATATATATGTGTACTATAACAACTATCGATTTCTATATCTATAGCCTAGTTAAAAATCTAAACTTGTACCTATATACCTATGTACTCTTACACGTACGTATTTACCTGTCCATGCATGCACACGCACATACAAGATACGTGCTCAGCCATCTTCATCGTCACCAGACAGACATGGCAGCAACGGCTGCAGCAACAAACATTATGGCAAGAAGGACTGCAGCATGTACTCTCGGAGCTGGAAGCGAAAACACGTGTTTGTGAAACACATCTCTTGCTACTCTTGACAGCAGCATAGCAACATCAAATGCCTGAACACTCTGTTGGGCAAGCACGATTGCTTGGGAGTCACAGCCCCTGAATGTCAGCTGGACAAAGCCCCCAATGGAAGATAGTATAGATGGGACTAGGCCTGTGTCCCCATGCTGTGCTCAGACGTACCACATTGCGCCGCATTTTGACGAAGACTTCTTATAGTGGAGTTCGATTTCATGGTCTTTGTCTGAGGCGTCGTCCTTCTCGGCCAAAACTCGAGAACTACACACCCGACAACGAATCCAAGAACCGCAAGCGACTCCCCGAAATAAGTCTGCGTAGAGGAATAATCCAAAACCCTAGAAGTCAGAACCGACAGCTCTACAACTCCGAATTCCGAAGACGCAACCCTTCCACTAAGGTTTAAATTGTCAGCACCCAACCGATGCAGCTAGGCACGGTAGAAACGATCGGGTGGATCTCCGGCAGAGAGGCCACGGTGAAGAAGACTTAGGATGCTAACCTTGCTTGCCGGGCTGGGCGTTAAGGCTTGGTGTCTCAACTTTAAGGGTTTACGCTCTCGCAACTCGAACAATGGTTTCGGTTTGAGGGTTTGGAATTTATACCGTGCAATTTGCAATGGAGCTTTGTCCAAATCGTGCAGTTGCCTCAGCTCAAGACTTATTGAATTCAATGGGCGCTGCTCCATCACCCATACTCTGTACCGACCCGTGGCTCCAGCTTCCAGAACCTGAATGTTTGTACCTGGCGTCTGTAAACGGTGATATATATATATATATATATATATGCCATCGCAAGTCAAGCCGCCCGCGTGGAGTAGGCATTGACAGTGTGACACACCTGTAAATGGCTCTTGCGCTGGGACATTCAAGGCTGGAGGGCGAAATACGGACATGTGTAGCAGTAGCCCCGGCCCAGGGCTTACGTCTCGCCTTCTGCGGTCATCTGCACGATCCGATCGGGACATCCATGCAAGATGTAGCAGCTTGCATCGGATTTGAGCTCAGCTGATGGTCTCAGGGTTCGTGTTGCTTCTTCCTTCAGTTTTGGGCTCTGCAGAGCAGCACCTAAACCCCTTTTGTTACTGGGCGTGAGGACTAGCACCTAAACCCCTAAACCCTAAACCTCCACCCACCAGCCTTGAACAAGGCCTCCACAGTGTCGGGCTGCAGAGCAGCACCGCCCACGTTGTCCACGTAAGGTGTGGCACGGCGTATGCCTTAGGGCTTAGGTTTTAGGGGTTTAGGGTGCCGCTATGTCTACCTATAGGCTCCGTAGTAGTTCCTTTTATGGTTCATATTTAGAATCCTAAAAGGTAATCTCAATAAGGAACTACTATGGAGCCTATGGGTAGGGCTTGGGGGTTTGAAGTCTGCGTTGGGAGAAGATGTCGGGTTTGGGAGGATGTCTTGTGCTGCACTAACTGCAGGGAGCCATGCGCAGTTGGTACTTGGAGGATCATGGGACTTAGTAAAGCAGCAGGGTTGTAAGAAGCGTGATTCAGGCCCTAAGTGCTTTTAAGACTTATGAGTACATATCGCCTTTTGAAACATGCTAGTTGCTAAGTCCCATGACCCTTTAAGTAAAGGGTGCCCTGCAGAGCCAGTAGGGGCCGGGCCATTGATGATAGTTCGCACGATTCGGTTGTCCTCCTCTCGCAATGGCTGCCTCTTGCGTGATGTCTTGGGAGTCCAGCCTCTCCGCTTCTTGTGTCGAAACTCCTGCAGTGTGGGTTTTATAATACTGTCATCACTCACACGATAGCTCTTCCACTACGACCGATTAACCGCAGTGCACATTAACTACTAACCTCTACGCGTGGTACTTCCATTTCCGCATCCACAGACCATCTACATTATCGAAACAGCTTTAGGACTCCAGTTCTGGGTCCCCTGTGTCGAGATTCTCAGACGTACTGTACTTTGCCGGGCCTTCTTGGTGAGCACGGGCTTCTTCAGTGCCTCGGTCCCCCCGTAGACCCTCAAAATCCCCTAAAAACAACTGCAATATGTGTACCCTCTGTTCCTATGATTTTCTTTTTCATCCGGGCTTGGGAAGTGGGCTGGGAAAGTGATTCACCTTTTATAAAAACGAAACTGCTAAACACAGCGAGGATAATGATATATGCGGACCAAGGTGCCATCTCCAGCTGTGAGACGAATAGCCGGATTAGCCGGGCTGCGACGTCTCCGTCCGAGCGGTTAAAGATCATCTCCTGGTATTCACAAGAAGTGGCCTTGATAATTAGAATAGGGTTCAGGGGTATGTTATGCTATTCTCAGGACTATAAGGGAATACGAGTACCTAAACCCTAGGTCATCATCTTCGGAGCCACAAGAAAAAGGTCGAAGACCGGCTTTAAAAAGCTAGTTCCTGTGCTCACGTGGTGATGGTTTATGGCTTTGACTGAAAGAATCGCAACAGATCCTTTCAGCAACACAAAGAGTAACGCAAATAGAGACTCGCCACAAAAGCCCTAGGAAAGATCAGAAACCCTTTTAAACGGCTAGATCTGGGGTTGGCTCGGGGCACCTCGTTAATTAGACTCAATGAGCTCTGAAATTCAGATGTCGAGGCCCAAAGATGCAGCAATGAGGATTCCGAGACGGGGAAAAATCTGGCAGCTTAGTTTTCGACTAGAGGAGGCATCTGGCCTTTCTAGCTACTGTGCTTGTGTTCTGGCTGTGAAGCAGACGCTCTGCAACGAGCTAGCAGTATGTTCCTAAGATGGTGCTTAGCTGCTTAGGTTCTCGCATCCTGGGATAGGGCACAAAAAGGCAGGATGCACACCGCTTGCAGAAGGGAGTATCATGGGGATCCTACTAGTAATTTTAGGGCTCTTTAAGAAAGGGATCTACTAATCAGGGGTCTACGCGACTTCTGGGTCGGGGCTCAGGGGTTGGAATTTGTGGGGTTAGGTTAGGTCGGACATGGCTCTCGAAGACCTAACCCCCGATCTCAGAAACCCTAAACCCTTCTTGCAACTGGGCTCCCCTAAACCAGACCCTAAACCCTAAATAAACCCAAAGCAGTGCGGGCGCGCATCTGACAGCAAAACAAGAGCGCTGTACTTGGATTTCTGCGTGATGTTTGGCCGAGCCAGAAAAGCCTCCATCTCCTGACAGCTGCATCTTCGGGTTCGTGTAATGGTTCCTTAAGAAGCTCCTGTAAAAGCTCCCAAAATCAGGGCGCCTATACCGGTTTCCGACAAGGGTTTCGCATCTAGGAAAATCTGAAGGAAGGTGGCATTCACCGGTTAGAATCATTTGAGTTGGCCTTGCGTGTGCAAGGCACTCCAGTCCGACTTGGGGCGAAAAGGGAGACCAAGCAGCCGCTGTCACAGACAATCCGGGCAGCTCTCCACTCTTAACTCACACGAAGCAGTTTAAGAAGCTTAGGCCACTGCGCTGCAGCTACACTCTCTGAAGCCGTCTCCTTGACCACCGGGCCTTTCATCCCCGGATGCTTCTTCAGCAGCTCTTTGAGGCAGAACGAGACTTGCGAGGACACCTGCTGACACGCAGATGTTGAAGGTGCCACAGACATGGGAACTGCAGCAAATCGATCCATCTATGAATTTTGCCTGTATAATCCTGTGCTGCAGCACAATTTAACCTAACATAGCGTAATATACTATAATATACTTCCATAAAAGTATACCGTGATAGAAAATTGATGTAATATGAGCATATGTAAGTGTAAGTGAGTAAGGAAACATGCATGCATATATGTGTATATATTTACATATGCATACACACGCACACACACACACACACCGTAGAAACATACAACCTTGTCTGTAAGGATCCCTGAAAGAGGGCCTACTCAGAGGAAGCGCCCTGTCCGTGCCGAAGAGGGCCAAAGGCTCAACTCATTATGCTCTAAACCCTAGACAGGCCCAGTGCCTTGCTGGAGGAGTCTCCGAACTTGTTGACAAGCAGAGCCAGCAATGCCTTTTCCTGTTCTGGCTTCGCCGACCTCAGGTGTGCATATACACGCACAAAAATACATACACACATACACACATACATACATACATACATACATACATGCATGCATACATACATACAACATACAAACAAACAAACATACATACATACATACATACATACATACATGCATACAACATACAAACAAACAAACATACACACATACACACATACACACATACATACATACATACATACATACATACATACACACACATATACATACATACATACATACATATACTGTATACAAACTGACTGACTGACTGGGTGACGGATTGGCTGATTGATTGTTGGATTGACAGTAACAAGTACACCCTCATGTGTGTATGAGAAACAGATGGACAAACATGTTTGGTTGCCCTAGGTGGTTGCAGAACAACTCAAACTATACACACGCTCATGCAACCAATGCTATCCTTTTCATGGTCGAGTGCTTACGAGTTCTTACATCGAGCACATACAAGCTACAGCATGCATAAAAGAACATATCGCGGTGAGCGGTCTGGGCCAAGCGACAGGAGCTCGTACGCGGACCTCACAGCTTTGGTCTTGATGAAGGCCACAGTGTTCTGTGAGGCAAAGCCCAGCACCTGATGTCAGGGAGATGGTGTTAGTTTCAACTTGCGGGCTCAACTGAAGGCCCCAAGCATCCTGGCACGTATCACAGCTGCCTGCACGAAGGCAGCGACCGCGGTCTTCAGATAGTCCTGCCAACAGAGCTGCATTCAGACTTGGATGCAAACTGCAGCCTTGCACACAGGAATGTCTCTGAAGCATCTTGAGCAACTCAGAGCTCCTCAAAGAAAGAGACGACGCAAATCTCGGTGAATGTGGATTTCTTGAGGCCCTTTGGTGACCTGAGAGCCCACAAGTACTGACTATGCTTGCCTTTCCCAACACCCGCGGCACACGAACGCGACAAAACTCGCTCAAGCTTGATCGTATTCCGGGTTGGTGCTCCCTGGGCTTCTGCCTCTCAACTTCCAGCGGAAGGCCACTATCCCACCCTACCCCTCCCCACCCTTTTTGATTTCTCTTTCCCTCCCTCTCTCTCTCTCTCTGTCTTTCTCGTCCTCGCCTTCTGCGTTTCGTTTTGTTTAGCCCCTTCTCTCTCAGTCTCCGTTTCTCCCCGCACCCCTCTCTCTCCCTCTCTCACTCTCTCCCCTTCCATCTTTCTTTTCTCGCTCCTTGTGTCATTTAATGGTCTTTGAAGTTTTTTGTGAACTGCTGCTTCGTTCTGAACTACCTGACTCTTTCTCCTGTCTTGTGCTCGTTCTTTGCTTTTGTTGTTGATCCCGTTTGGCAGAAAGCTAAGTTGAGCAAACGCGTATGTGGTACATCTGCAAGTTTACATGCCAAGTCTCGATGCTCGATTGGCTTCGCTTGAACATATACTCATGTCGTCTTTGGCAGATTACCGGGCGGATGGTCCTGCAATGGTTCAGGGGCTTAGGGTTTGGGATGCGAAACACTTCGACTAATGAAGCACATGTTCTGTTTGCTTAGCCGCGACTTTACGGCATCTCTCCTTTTTGCTGGCCGTTCAGGCAAAGGGTCTAGGGATTAGGGTTTGAGGTTGACCTTGTGCGTGATGGGTTGCAGCAAGCCAAAAAGTGCAAAGCTGCAGCAAGAACTTCGGAAGTACCGACTGAAGCTCGGCTGAAAGTCTCGAATCTCTCCGATAGGCGTCGGGTTCAAGGGTTTGGGGGATTGTTTTTCTCGGCCCTTCCTTCTCCACCTTGCTACAGTGGAGGGTTTAGGGAATAGGGCCTAATAGAGAAAAACTGCGCACTGCAGATTCGCGGCACAGGGTCCATCTGCTTCAGCGTCTTGAGCTTGCGATCGGGCAGCAGTGTGCCTGTGAGAAGTTCCTGGCGTGAGGGGAGTCGTTCACCACAAGATACTAGGAGTTCTTCATTTTTGGGGACTTCGAGCTAATAAGCAGGTCTGATCGTTGTCGTGTCCTAGAGACCATCAGCTTCCAGCCAGGCATGTTCTGCTGGCCGAAAGCATCGACATTTGCATCTACTCACGCGAGCTTCAATTTAGGAAGGACGAGCTGGAGGCTCGAACTTAACTTATTGAAGTGTCGAGAACGGATTTCAAAAACCTGAAAAAACTAGAACCCCAACTGAACTTATCTGGCTGCCAATATGTTCGTCGATCGCACCCCCTCTTAGCTGCTGCGTCAGTTGATCGATCATGGTCATACCTCAAAGCCTGAAAGTGGATCTGCCAGAAGCGCAGCTGCTTTTCCCCACCCGAGAACTATAGGCTTTCATGATCTTCCGAGACTATCTCGTCCCACGATTTCAATGGGCATAAAGGGCCAACATCCATTGCAAGATGTTTGCTAGAAGTACATCAGGCCCTCATGCTTCGGCAATGTGTTCATACACTACACAGTCTCCAAGCTGAATGCTCAATGCTAAGAACCACCACCCTATACCATAAACACTAAGCCCTGAAGCCTGAACCCTAAACCATGACTTGCAGACGGAAGACTTTCAGTGCATCCATGGCCATGGCAGAGTCGCTTCGCGCTGTTTTGCTAGCCATAGTCAGCAAGGCCTTGATGTAGCCAGTCCTCAGCTTCAAGGAAGCCAGGGTGGTAGATGAGTAGTGCTGATTTAACATACCAGGCAGCAGCGCGAGAAGAACAACAACACCAGCTCGTATTCAGCGGATGCGCGACGGTGTGGCATGAATTGCAAGTTCAGGCTGTGAATCCGAGATACTATGGTCAACAAGGTCAAAGCCGTAAGTTCGCCCATGCTCCGAAACACAGGAATAGCAAGCTGCCCAGAGCGACAGCAACAACGGCACGGCTACATCGACCTCCTTTGCCCTTTGCAACAGCTTGGTGAACAAATATATGTCTGTGCTGATCATCGCAAGAGAGCGTCGAAAACACCGGGCACAGCTGGATGAGCATGGTCAGCGCTGCAACTTTGTCTGCAGATGTTCCGTCTCCGCTCACTTTGCGCAGCCAGCCTCATGTTGCAAGTTGGGTAGAGTCAGGAGAGGACTGATTAGGTTGAAAGCTCTGCGACAAGGTGCCAAGCTGGGGCTGGGACGCTGCTCTGAATCATTCCCCATAGCAGACTCGTAGACCTTCCGCCATGTCAGGAAGTGCGATAGACGCACTCGTTTCATAAGGTCAATTGCATGCAAAGTTTGCTTCTGAGTTGGATATGATGTTCATAAAACTGTAGTATTGCAACTATTGCGGCCGCAACTAACCATACAGGAGATGTCTCTTGCAATGCTCGCCGGCAGACCTCCTCAGCCGTGAGAGTGTTCAGCTCTACCAATTCTGTTCTTCGAAGAACGTAGGCCAGCCCATACCAAGAGATGAGTCTTTATGAACCAGGCCAACGTGTCATTGGAAAGCAAGCTCGGACTCAAGCATTGTCGCGGCGATTGTCGCGCTAACAGAAATTACTTCGATCTCACGTCGTCGCGCAGCCCAACCAACACTGGATAGACCTGCAAGGAAGTCCAAATTCCCAGAGAATTCAATGACCCTGAATTGCAAAGATACCATGCCTGAATACCAGTTCATCTGATACTTAAAAAACTTTTTCATACTCGTAGTATTCTAGTCCCTCCCCTACGTCATAGAACCATATATAAGCCCTCAATTCCGACGCATCAGCCTTTCTCATCTCTTCATGGCGTTCTCGACACGCTGTCTCGAAGTCTCCCGGCTTGCAACGCTTCCGGCGCTCCTGGCAAAGGATAGGATTTAGGGTCTAGAATCAAGGGGTTGTGCATGCCTGAGACCCTACATGGGTGTAGCCTGCAATGGCCAAACACGAAACATGACTTCTATCGGCTGTGGCCTCCGGTTGTGGTAACAAAGTACGGTAGGGTTAAAGTTTCTCGCACTCGCTTTCGCTGCCGTAGGCTCCTGCACCTAATTAAAAACCCCGGATGGACGCCATCCGCTGGGTGCCCTGATTCCTTTGGAAGCAGGTTACACCTCTACTTCAGGTCGCGAGCTCTGNCTGCCGTAGGCTCCTGCACCTAATTAAAAACCCCGGATGGACGCCATCCGCTGGGTGCCCTGATTCCTTTGGAAGCAGGTTACACCTCTACTTCAGGTCGCGAGCTCTGTAGGGGCCTCTGTCTGGCCAGGAGGAGTCGTCCATCTTGGAGAGTGGCCATACCCTTGGAGGCCAACAGTCTGCCGAAAGGCCCAGCTCGCTTGGCCAGATCTGCAAACATTTCGCCGAGTCCACTTCTCCGGTGACTCTGGATTACTGACAGCACTGTGGGGCATCGGGACTGCAGGTAACTCATAAAGCCACTCCCTCCGCCCCACGCTGGAGCTCCTGTGATGGACCACCCGGCCAGGTCGAAAAGCATCAGGGTGCCATCTTCGCCTTCGAGGCCAAGGTTCGATACTGTGATGTCACNAGCTCCTGTGATGGACCACCCGGCCAGGTCGAAAAGCATCAGGGTGCCATCTTCGCCTTCGAGGCCAAGGTTCGATACTGTGATGTCACACATCTGCAGACCTCGGCTTCCGAGCCAGGTGACTGCTGCGGCGACATAATAATTCCATTGCTCACACTCCGTCGGCTCCAGTTCTCGAACCCACGGTTCCGCTGGTCGCACCCTCTGTTGAACAAGGCAGTGGACGACATGCCTTCACGATGAGGTGGAGTGCGGGTCATCCAGCCTCACGACTAGTGGGCCTGCATGCACTACCAGCGCGCATACCTCTCTCAGTTGATGACTCAAGTGCTCTTCCTGCCCGTTGTCAATGGCTAAGGTGGTCAATTTAATGACGTACTCAGCCCCAACCCACGAGTAGGTCACGCGGGAGCCTCCGACTCCGATGCGCTGCAGGGGAATCGCGTTTGGAAGCACTCTGTCGTTGAGCGGNGGTGGTCAATTTAATGACGTACTCAGCCCCAACCCACGAGTAGGTCACGCGGGAGCCTCCGACTCCGATGCGCTGCAGGGGAATCGCGTTTGGAAGCACTCTGTCGTTGAGCGGGTTTTGGTAAACTGTAAGGTCACGCCCGAACCAGTGGTGGATCAGCCTAGGCTTCTTCCTGTTCTTTTCCATGGCTATTCGGACATGGAAGTCCGGCACCCCCTCGGACTGCCTCAGAAAGGAGGACTCCTCCTCCCGGAAGCTCTGCTTAGGGTCCTCCTGTTGTTCGCTGTCTTGTCTCAGTTCTGAGACGGAACGCAGAAAGATTCCTTTTCCTGGGCTTTCTTCTTCACTCTCCGAAAACTGGTCAACACCTGACCAACTTTGCAGCTTCGTCGTCGGCTCCGCTGTCGGGTCCCGGCGAGAGGACGCCTCTCCCCGTGACCCTGCTTCGGATTCATAAGATCCTTGCGCAGCCCTGAGCCCTGCTGCCTGTGCCATCCCCGCAGCACTCCCAACTACTCTGGCCCTCTTAGTCTCCTGACTTGGGGCAGGCGGCGGCGGCGCCACCCTGCTCGGAAGCGCTGCTTTTGGAGCTGCCGCCTCGATTTCATATTCCTCAAGGACAAGGCCGAGGCGGGAACGCCGTCCTTCCCTCGCCCTCGATTTGCGGAAGTCTCTGAAACTTCGTGGTGGTAGGCATTGTGCGGCCCTTTCCTCATTGGGTTAAAGTTTCGGCGCTCACACTCGGACAATCCAGGCGAGGCAATTGGTGCGGTGTCTGACAGGTGAGACTAACCTACAGTCAAAGATTAAGGTTCAGGATTTTGGCTTTAGGGTCAACCCGGACTCGCCGATGAGGTTCAGGGTTCGCAGTCAGTACGTGCGAGCGGCTCTCCGCCGGTTTAGGGTTTAAGGAGTTGGACTGCTTGGCATACGTCCATGGCCTGGTGACAGAGAAAGGATTAGGTCTCAGGTAAGACTAAAGCTCATTATATCTCGCTATACACTATACAGCCCAAGTCACCTGCGCCTCTATACATTCACCCATAACTGCGCGCTGCGTGTCAACATTGAGTCAACATATATAGACTTCTGCATCCAAACATGCGGGCGTTCCGAGGCATCCATGCATGCATATATTGTGCCATGTTGTGAGCTGCTACATGTTCCAACTTGTGTCACCTGATACCTCGCTCGCTTGGTCAACAAATGCCGGGTTGAGGCTTTGTAGGCCTACATGGAGCATGATTCTCAGCAAAGCACAATCAACAGCCTGGTTCCTGGGAGGCAGATGAGGTGACATAATAGCTGCATAGATAGGTACGCAGACAAACTCGAAGAACACGGAAACAGGTTGGTGCATTGACCGGGTGTCTCTGCAAATGCACGGTCTCAACCCCAGATGTAAACCCTAAGCTCTAAGCCCTGGCAAAGCACCAACAGGATTTGACTTCTACGGCTTTGGGACAGCTCCTCAGAGTTCCCGATCTCCCACCACCTCAGGTACGTCAGGCTTAGAGGGCTACGAGGCTTTCGGGTTTAGGGTAAGAAGGGGCCGTGGTTTTTTGGTGAGGGGTCTTGGGGTATGCGGTAGGGGGATAGTATTACTAGATATTAATTCAGAACCCTAAATTACTTGAGATGCCAGGGTTTCGCTCGCACCCATTGTGCCACTGTGTACGAAGTCGGGCTTGCAAACGGCAGGGTTTTTGTCAGACTAGGCCGCTACCTGAGCAGCAAACGTTGAGGCGCCACCAAAATATTGCAGCCGTTGCAGAGGAATAACAGTGGATTCAGGACCTACTCTGAACTCCAAAGCTCCGATAGAAGCCCAATCTTATGTACCTAAGGGCCTCGATGGATGTAGATATATAAGGTAGAGTGCCGAAACAATTGCTGAGCTCCGCACTTTGGGGTCGAGAAAGCCTTCAAGGCTTGAACCAGACCAGTTTCCAAGGCCATGGCCGCAAGAGGACAGAAAAGAGGTTCAGGCTTTGATCTCTTCGGGCTGAGACTTTAGGGTTCCGGGTTTGTATGTATATATATATATATATACAAACATATGTATATATATAATATATGGTTTATAGGGCTTAAGGTTTAGAGGGTTTTAGGATGTCGGAGTTAGTCTTTGTGCATTTGGGGTGCCATGGAGCGCAGATCTGGCAGTGTTAGTTAGCTTCAGCACTTCTCAAGCGTGCCATGCGACCGATAGCCCAAAATTGTTCAGTCCAGCCTTTCGGAAACTGTAGGAACTGCTACGGAAATGGGGGAAACCTCAAGTATTGAAGCATCGGCCGTCAGTGTGCCAGGTGCTGCTAGGCTGTCACTAGAGGTGTCGTTGCGGCAGTGTCCGCTTGCAAACAGAGCTGGAGCCAGCGAAAGTGTGACACAGCGCGAGGATGCAGCTGCCGGTCAGACACCGTTCGATGCGCCCAAAAGCGGGAGGAAGCATAGCCCCGCCACAGAAAGCAATGCACTGCAGGACCGAGCAGCACGAGCAGAGCTGATCAGGAAGCTCACAGCCAGTAGCTGGCCTGCCGGTTCTCAAGACTTTGGGCCTAGAAACTTCGGGGATTGGGATATGGAGTAAGGGAGGACAAGCCGAAAATAACAACGCCAACATCCGTACAAACATGCAAGATCACACCATTGGCATTCAGGCCCTATGCTGTAGTCGCAATAGCGCAGCCCTGGATTCGAAGCCCTGGTGTTCTACGATGCTCAGCACTTCAAGTTGAATCCACGGGCTACAGCGGGCAAACTCGGGCTAGCCATGTGAATCCCAGGGTGTGGGGTTTCTGGGGTCTCAAACCCTGCGAGACCTTCGGTGGCAGCAAGGTGGAGCGCCGTCCGCGCATCGTAATCGCTGATATTAACGTCCACGGAGTTTTCGATCAGCTGCTGCAGCCTTGCCAGGCTTGACTGCTCCGGCCGGTTTATGGTTGAGGATTTGGGGTTGGGATTTACTGTTCAGGCTGGCTTCTTTTTTGATCAATAATTAAGCATTCCAGCACGTCAATGTCAAGGACACAGGACCACGGCAATGCAGGATGTAAGTGATGCGGAGAATTCGTCCTACTACGGGAATTCCACAGATCTGTCCGAACAAGTTCTCTTTGGATCCCGAAATTGGAACAATCCCCCTCGCATGACCCCTTGTCGAATTCCTCTAAATGGGGATCCAGGAAGGAGGCTTGAGGATGTTCCCTGCGGAGGCAGCGTCACAAAGCCATCCAGCTGCAAGCTCCTTCAGAGTTTGCCAGGTGTCAGGTTTTGTCAGGTTCCCTTTTTTAATGCTTAGGGTTTAGGGAGCTTAGGTTTGAAAGAATAGGCTTATAAGTCTCGTGTTCGTTGCTGGGGACTCAGGAGATTGCTGGTCGAAGCTCGGTAAGGCCATCTGTCCCATCAGGTCTCCTCCGCCGTCCTGTAGTGTGAGTCCTACATTCTAACCGATTCTAACCTCCCCTGGACCCTAAACCCTGAGCTGGCTTTGACTGTCTCCAAATCTTAATCTGAAAGCCCTAAACTCGACTCAAACTCAGCTATACGATCCATCCGGGACCTGCCGCAGTCCGCCCTTTTTCGAGAAGATCAATTGCGCAGCAACCTTAGGCGAGAATCATGTTTTATTTCGGGCTTGGCGTTCGCTGCACGCCCTTCAGCACAATGGAACGATAGACGGCGAGGTAACCTCATGTTCTCTCCACGTCCCCCTAGCACGGCTGCACATGGATCAAGCGCCTATCGACTCCAGAGTTGGGAGGCACATAGCGGCTTTCAATCTCGATTGCTTAAAAGGCAGGTGTGCCTCTATGCCACAGTGGGCAAACCGCAAGGGCCCTTTTGACTTTTGGCTTCCGCCGTAATGCTTTGGCACTGTGACCCAGGCTTGCACAGAGCAGGTTCTCTTTGTCGATTACTTTGCATTGTTAAACGTGCTCTAACGTGTATGACCCGGCAAGTGAAAACATGATGAACTCAAGCCGGTCGCGATCTGTGTCACAATGCTCCGGTCATATAGTTATGATGTGTGGTCGAGCGCAGTGGCTAGTGCTGGCACTAACAGTACTCTCATTCGCGGGATGTTTTTCCCTCCTTCTTCGCCACTGTCAACGTCCCCGAAACACCACGTGCACCCTGCGTCCTGCCTGTTAAACTTTTTGTGGTGTCTTAAGCCTCTAAGCCTGCCCCAAGCCGTGGCTGCATGTACCAAAACGAAAGGTCCCAAACCCTACCACTGCTACAGCTTTACTGGAACTCACCAATGCTGGCAATGAGAGAACTGGCGAAATAGTTCCAACCTTCGGCTTTGACCCAGCACAAGGCCGCGGCTGAGTGGTTGTTCTGGATGGCATCTTCGAGAGCAGTGCCACCCCAACGGTCCTGCAAAGAGCTTCAGTTTTGTTTTTGCCTCCTGCAGTGCTGGCTGGGTTTTCCCTCATGGCAGTGTGGACAGTGTCCTTATGCCTAAACTTAATGACCGTAAACCGTAATCTTAGTTGCTGAGTTCATAAGCCCCCAAAACTGTAAAATTTCAGTTTTATAGTGGGTAATATGATCCCCAAAATATCCACTCAGCTGCTAGGTAATTCTGTAGGGCTGTCAAGCGAGGCCACGGCTCCCAGCGCAACGCTGCAGAAACTCCATGAAAAGCCGAACGAAACCGGAGTTCAGCTCCACACCAGCAGCACAACAGCACATCTTGGAAGAATTCGGGCTTCCGGTTCAGGGTTCACTTCTCTTTGTTTCTCTGGAAACCGGGTCTGCAAATAATCCTGAACCCTGAACCCCGAGTTCGCGACTTAAGGCGTGCCATATAGGGATGAAACCTCACTGTTGTTTCTCGTTGCTCGATTTGCTAGCCCAAGCCCCGACCAACCTTGACCATTTCCTGCACACTTGCCCGACTGCACAAATTTCCAGGACACAAGAATCTGAGGGAATGTATGTATGTATGTATGTATGCATGTAAGCATGTGTGTGTGTGCGTGTGCACATGCATGGCTGTACGTCATGTAATGTATGATATGTTATGCGTTGCTTTGCTATGATATGGTAGGGTGGGGTATGGTTTGGTAAGGTAGGGTAGGGTAAGACGAAGAGTCAAACAAATCAACAGACGAATAAACCTAATGAAAACAATACATACACTAAATCCTATAAACCCCTAATCCCTACATGCGCACATACATACATGGGTACTGTAGGGAAGCGCTGTGCAGGAGACCGGGAGCCTTGAAGTTCGGATTGGCGCGAGAGTCCAAGAGAAAGGAGATGACCTGAGAAAGGGTTTATCTTCGGCGCTCACACTCGGACGGCCCTGTCTTCCCTCCTACTTAGCAACGAATAGGCCCGCATTGCGGAGTTTGGGGTTTCGGACAGAGTTTAGGCTTTGGGTAGGTGCAATGGAGTTTAGGGTTTAGGAGAATGTAGGGTGTCGTTGCACTTCTCGATTCTTGCGCGTCATCCTTCCGCAGGGGCCATCCTGATCTTCCTTGTGCTCTTCCAATTTCACTGACTCTTTTTGGAGGGAGGGAACGCGCTCGGGAACACTCCAGGCGAGGATTCTGGAAAATCAGGTCACATACAACAGGCATACATTTCTTCCCAAACGGTTTTCAATTGGCGCTTCTCACCATCCAGAATCCAGGAAGGACGACAGCGTCACCCATATGCAAAGACCGAGACTGGGTTCAGAGTTCGGGGATCTTGCGAGCAGCCCCAAGCAGTCTGCGAAGTATCACGTGTGAGGGCGTGCAGGCACTTTCTAAACCCTTTTTGAACGAGGTCTCTCTGAAGCGCCTCCAAGTTGCCAAACCCCAGACTCCCTAGACAAGCACAGCAACAAACACGTGACCTCAAGCTGCCTTCTTCCAAAGCCAAGGTACTTCCAACTTGCCCTCGGAAGCGGCGAGGTGCAGGGCCGTGCGGAGGTCGTAGTCTCCACCTCAAGGGTCATTTAGGGTTTAGGGCCTTGCCTTTCCAAAAAAGAAGCATTGCAAATCGAATCCACTAAGGGAGTGCCGAGCTTAGACTCCCGGGGCTTTGAGGATATCAGAAACACCCAAACAATGAATTCCGAATCTCAACCGCTTCAGTCTTCTGTTTCTTGGCGATGACGACTTCCGACGTTTGTTTGGGGTGGTTCGGGACATAAAGGCGGGTTTACCGTTCATGTTACGGTCAGGGGTTAGAGGGCCTTTTTCCCTCTCGCATGAGAGGGTTCGACGCTCACACTTGCACGTGGCAGGCAAGGCTCCACATAGTCTATCGTATCTCCACTGAGCGGAACAGTAGACATACCATGTAACAGGAAGGACAACAAAGCAGCACACACACAGTGAAGGGTACAAAGGATCATCGAACAAAGTCAGCGCTGATACATGATATGCATCTGTCCGACACCTTGGGACATTGCCCACTGTTTCAACAGTACCTAGCGAGGGTTCAAGGTTTAAGGTTTATAGGGTATACCTCAAGGCAAAGGGACTTTGATTGGTACGTGGGCATTTCTAAGGTTTAGGGTTTAGGTCGTTTAGGTTTTAAGTTTTAGTGATTTTAAGCTCATTCAAACTGAAGAAGTAACTGCAAGAAGTCGGTGCATTGACTGTCAGGCATGAAACCCTTCACAGACATGGCAAGCAATGCTTGGCATGTCCCAGTCGCATCTATGGGAAAACGGCTTAAGGAATCCTGTGCTATCTCGGTGCCCCATGATATGTTGACGAGCCACCGAATCACACTGGAACGAGGTGTCTCGGACGGCAACGAGAGTTGCTCGGAAAGATGTACTACTTGCAACTCTGCTCCGCATAACAGATACAAGTAATCCCTAAACTAAACCCTAATCTAACAGACGCAAAGGTTGACCAGGTTGTGTCGGAATGAGACGAAGTGCTGTTTGGATCGATCTTGACCTCGATGAGCTCTTTGAGTGCCTGGGGCAAGGTTCCATTCGGCTTCATCTCGTGCAAAACTGCTGATGCCTGCCTGCCTGCCTGCCTGCCTGCTGCTAACGCATCTCCATACTTACAAATACCTAGATAAACACGTACGTCCACGCAGATCGGTCGACAACTGGTATACAAGCCATCACAGATGGGCAGACATATGGAGAGGATAGGCAGACATATTATCGGCAGACAGGCAGGCGGACGTCCGGACGTGCAACAAAAACAGGTACTTAGACGTGCCTGCTGATAGACAGAAGGCGCGATGGCCGTTGCAAATGACTCGCGGCAGGTCGTAGAGACTTTGTGGCAATTCAGAATGTCTTTCTATCTACGTCTTGGTCATGAGCATTTCACGTTTTGGTGTGCCAGCTGTCTTTGTCCATCCCGTACAGCCAAGTCTAACGTTTTTGGACGCTCACACTCGGATGCTTGGGCTGTTCGAGTGCACGGGATTTTAGGGGGTACTTGGCACACTTCTAGAGGTTTCGACTTTATGGTTTACTTTTTGGGCTCCATTGTAGTTCCTTTTTGGGGTTCATATGTAGAATCCTATAAGGCCGTCCCAAAACGGAACTACTATGGAGCCTATGGTTTAAGACTGTTGGAGCTCCTCATCATTGCGATGTAGTGACCATAAGGTTTCCACTCGAAGCAGCATCGCACAAGGCGGTGGCGGGGTCCTCGCAGCATGGCACCTAAACTTGGCCTCTGTAATGTCTCTGGTACGAACATGGCTACGAGCAAGATTATCAATGCCACGAAACAGCGGAATCAGCCCAAACCATAAGGTCAAAGCCTCCACCGCAAAGCCGCAAAGCCTGAACATCGTAGCTACTGACTTGCGGCTCTAGGTGGTGAACAAACCGCGGATGAAGCCCGAGTAGAAAGAAATCATCCTTCCCGCGAGTTTTTGAACGGCCACACATACAGAAACCTCCCCTGAACCATGAACCCCTGTTTTTGACAGCCACAGATACACAAGCCTAGGTACAAAGGGCGGCAACTTTGGAAGTCGCAATCCCAAACCACGAAAACTCCAGGAAGCTCAAAGTCAGCATTAAACCCTGCAAACCCTGACCGTTAACCCCAAAAGACCTACCTTTTAAGGACTTAAATGAAGGAAGCCATACTGAGGAACCCTAAAGCAGAAGGTTTAGGGTCCAGGTATCACTATACATGGGTAGTCCTCTAGATTGAGGTCCGCATTCTGATCGATCAAGATCTCCGTCACGGCGCTGAACTTTCCCAGGACCGCATCCTTGGTTCGTAGTGTAGTGTTGCGGTGCAGCTGATCAACAATAACACTGCTAACATGGACCAGTGTTCGTCTTCTGTTTGTGGACGGTTGCCTCAACTTCGCATGCAAAACCTTGTAGGAAGGAGGGTGCAGGCACTATATAGGCAGTAAAGTACATCACACATGAATATTGGATCGATCAATGTCAAAAGGCACCCTCCCCTACCGAAGTCGGAAAATATGACCCGGAACCCGACCACAAACATGTACAGCAGCTCCTGACAAAACGGCCGTTGCATCCAAGCCGCCCGCAGAGGAGTTCCTTTCCAGCGATCTTGCAGATTGACGTTGCCTGCATGGGTCTCTGGGTTTTCCCATCCGCCCAGCGGACCAAGTCGCAATGCAGCGAGATTCGTCTCTGGGCGTTTAGGGTTTATTTAGAGGCGTGGGGTATAGCGGCTTAAGAAATGATGTTTGGTGTTAAGTCTTCTGGCCTTTCTGGTGTTGTATGAGTTCACAACAGCGTGCCGCTGGTTCGGTTGACTACAAGCTTCCAGGCAATTCCGGACAACTGGGTGCACGTGCGAATTGGGTCCCTACCTTGCTTCCCGCTTCGTCGCATTGCAATCTGTCGACCCGACTGTGGTACCCCTATAGACTACTACTTTCGAGTGTCGATTCTCAAGAGTGTGCTGGCAAATCCAACTCTGTAGCGCAGCTTGCGCCACTCACCTGGGCTTTGGAGTTTTCGATATTACAGCAGCATTCGACAACCCGCTCTTGGGTTTTTGGAGACCCTTCTTCCTTTCCGTGTTGCCACTGTTCGTGCCTCATTCTGAGTTTTGTTAGTGCGAAGGGTGCCGCTATGACGTCGGCAACAACCAACAGCAGCTGAAAACATCGAAGCCTGGGAGCTCAAAAGATCTTCTCAAAACAGCTTGCGGTGGTCTTTTGCAAGATGGGTTCAAGAGTGTCGTGCGTGATGAACTGCGTTCACGGGGATCCCCTGTAGTAAGTACCCTTAAATGATTCACTTACGGAAATGATACCTTTGCCCGAAAAGCTGCAAATGGACCGGAACCCGAAATCTCCGAAGCTGCAAAATCCATCAGATTTTGTAGCTTCCACTCACAACTAGGTACAGCCAGGCGAGGATCCAAGTACAGTACGACGACGCGCGCTTTCGTATATTAGAGTTGCGGGTTTTTTGACGCTCACACTCGGCGATACCAGGCGAGGTCTGAAGAGAGACTGAAGTTGAATGGTCCCACGATTCTGTAACACGGCTATAGCTTTGGTGTATGAGCATGACTTTGCAAACTCAAAGGCTGTCACTTCCAGGTCTTGCGTAAGCCAAACACAAGTATCAACCATACTCATCGACCGGACATGACAGCAGGCCTTCCTGACACCAACCGCTCCCAAGACCCCACACAAAGTAAGCACCCAGGATCCAAGTTCCGGTATCAAGATAGGCCCTGTGAGGCTTTGGATTCTCGCAACTTGGACACTCGCAATATCCGGAAGAGATCAATTGTACGTCGTCAGAATACGCTATTTCATGTCCCACACCAGTCGGAGTCTTTTCTCAGGCCGACCCTGCCTTTTGTTTCGAACTTCCAGGACCATGTGCAAAATCCCCAAGGCACCTATAATTGTAATTAGCATCTAAAAAGCAGAAAATAAAAGAACAAGCTCCCCAACCTGTTAAACTGTTACACCCACAAGCTCCCCCTCTCCCCCAGGAGAAGCAGTCGTACCATAGTGCAGGTGTGGTCTACATGTTTCCCTGGTGGGGGACTTCAAGGGGACCACACTTCGAGACATTGTCGTTGTTCGCTGTCACATCAATCGTATCATCTGCTGCTGCTCAATATCGGAAATGTCAACAAGAGCCCACAGAGACTTAGGTCTACGTTTCTACAGGTATGTTACAAGAACCGGGTCCCAGACGGCAAGCCCACAACAATCGAGGCCAGGCCTTTGCCCGGAAAGAACTTTCTCTGAACAGATAGCAGCTAGCAATGCAGATGCCGAAAATCCCAAAGCCCTGAAGCCCTGAACCGTAAAGCCCTCAAGACTCTAATCCGAAACACAAGCATCCTACGGCCCACAACCAAACACACCTTTTCGCATCCGGGCTACTATAGGGGCCGTGATAATTAGAATAGGGCTTTCCTTCATAGTAAAAATATAAGAAGGAACCCTAAGGAATCATATCGGTAAATGGGTATAATATGGCAATTATAAGTGTTTGGGCTGCTATATTATAATATTACATCCGAAAACCTGGAATTTTCAAATCCCTGCAAGGCGAGATTGGCCTTCGGCTTTCACCAGGGCCTTAATCACCTTGGGGCGTTTTGTAGTTTGTGGCTTGCTGTGTTTCTAGTCGATCTGTGCTTTGTTGGGCTGGTGACGGTGGGTTTAGAGTCGCTTGAGGTTTCGGACTGCGGGTTTCGGGGCATTCGAGGAGTTTACGGGGCTTTCGGAGTCAAGGCTCAACTATGGATTTTCGGGCTTTGGGTTTGGTGCGTTCGGATTTTCGGTCCGGGCGGGGCTTTCGGGCTTTTGGCCTTTGCAGCTGTGTTGGTCTCCTGCCCGACTGTCACTAATATAGGGGCCTTAATCACCCTGATGCCACCATCCACGTACAATCCTCTAGATGCGCACCTGTGAACGATCGTCTTCAACAGAGCTAAGTGCAGGTTGCCCCGATGGCGGAACATGCGCCTTCCACCACAGATGCATCTACATCTGTTCTGCACAAGCCTCTCTCAAATTCCGGAACGCTTCCCCTCGTTTGCCACCCCCTACGTTGGGATGCATGCTTCCCAACAAGGGAACGAAGCAGCGGATCGTTGCTGCTGGATGCCACAAGAGGCAGAAAAGCCCTTCTGCACACGCCATTAATTGCGTTCCATTTCTCAAAACCACATCGATGCTCAGGAGCTGCCTACACCAAAATGTGGTAAAGTGACACTTCGCAATCTTCTGGGCAGTTGGATGCGCTCCAAGCTCTGGTTGAACTTGAAGCCAAACGTCAAACTCTGCAGGCTGCTGGGCAGTCGGATGCCCTCCAAGCTGTGGCTGAACTGTTCACCAAATTTCAAACTCCGCAAGCTGCTGGGTAGTTGGATGCCCTCCAAGCTCTGGTTGAAGTCGTCACCAAACGTCAAACTTTGCAGGCCGCTGGGTAGTTGAATGCCCTCCAAGCTCTGATTGAACTTGAAACCAAACATCAAACTCTGCGGGCTGCTGGGTAGTTGGATGCCCTCCAAGTTCTGGTTGAACTTGAAGCCAAACTTCAAAGTCTCCAGGCTGCTCGGTAGTTGGATGCGCGCCAGGCTCTGGTTGAAGTCGTCACCAAACGTCAAACTCTGCAAGCTGCTGGGTAGTTGGATGCCCTCCAGGCTCTGGTTGAATTCGCCGCCAAATGTCAACCTCTGCAAGCTGCTGGGTAGGTGGACGCCCTCCAGGCTCCGGATCAAGAACCTGAACGTCAAACTCTGCAAGCTGCTGGGTAGTAGAATGCCCGCCAAGCTCTGCCGGAACTCCTCGCCAAGCTCCAAACTCTGGAAGCTGCTGGGCAGTTGGATGCCCTCCAAGCTGTGGTTGAACTTGAAGCCAAACTTCAAAGTCTCCAGGCTGCTGGGTAGTTGGATGCCCTCCAGGCTCTGGTTGAAGATTTGGCCAAACGTCAAACTCTGCAAGCTGCTGGGTAGTTGGACGCCCTCCAGGCTCTGGTTGAATTTGTCACCCAACGTCAAGCTCTGCAGGCTGCTGGGTATGTCGATGCACTCCAAGCTTTGGTTGAAGTTGTCACCAAATGTCAAACTCTGCAGGCAGCTGGGTAGTTTGATGCCCTCCAAGCTCTGGTTGAACTTGAAGCCAAACGTCAAACTCTGCAGGCTGCTGGGCAGTCGGATGCCCTCCAAGCTCTGATTGAACTCGAAGCCAAATGTCAAACTCTGCAGGCTGCTGGGTAGTTGGACGCCCTCCAGGCTCTGGTTGAAGTTGGCGCCAAACGTCAAACTCTGCAAGCTGCTGGGTAGTTGGACGCCCTCCAGGCTGTTGGGGAAGCCGGCAAGCGTCAAACTCTGCAAGCTGCTGGGTAGTTGGATGCCCTCCAGGGTCCGATGAAAACGCCGTCAAACGTCAAACTCTGCAAGCTGCTGGGTAGTTGGATGCCCTCCCAGCTCTGGTCGTCAAAGCCGCCAAACGTCAAACTCTGCAAGTTGTGCAGAAGCTTCATGCTAGATTGCAGCTTTCGGACGGAGCAGCAAGTTAGTGACACTGTTTCGTTCAAGGCAACTACATCCGTCTCAGTCAGAGTCTTCCCGTCCAGCAGGCGCTGCAAACTCCTCGCGGCACCGCCGGCGCCAAGCTTCTGCACCACGTACGTGATCTCTCTGTGCTGGACTTGATGCAGCAGCAGCCGGCGTTGATCGATGACACAACCACCGGATGTCAGCATGAGTACCGCGGCAGTTTGGCCAACTCGGGCTGCGATGCGTTTCGTTGCATCCCACCCCGTGTCGCCAGAGCTGACCTCCAGCTCAAAGCTGGAACCTGCCAGGCCATGAACGCTCACCGTTGTCCTGTCCGAACCTGCCCCTTTTGTGGGCTGCAGCATCACGCATGCAATTCTACCCGACCCTCCACACTGGCCCCCACAGGCCGCCGGCCGAGGCCGCCGGCCGAGGCCGCAGTGCTTTCTGGGAGGGCCGGGGGGTTTGTCTACGCTTGGAGACCAAGGCAGCGTCACGCAAGACTGGAACACAAATATGTCCATTAGGGCACCCTGAGCCTAGGCCGCGACAAATCCTCACAGCCCCTCCATCCAGATCTCACAATCCGACCTTTTAAAGGAGTCTAGGCGCATTCTCCCTGCCCTCGGCGGCTGCAAGGTGCATCGCGGTACGCCCATCGCAGTTCCTTGCTTCCATTGCACTTGCCAAGTTTGTTTTGAGGCTCGTGTCGTCCGGAAGCTGCCGTGACTACAATGGATGTTTGCGAAAGCTGGAAGAAAAGGTAACACAGATTGAACGGGTGCACCGGGCATGCGTAGTCGTGCTCACCTTCGTCTGCCGAGTGGGAGTGGTAGTGGTGGTGGTGGTGGTGGAGGTGGAGGTGGTGGTGGTGGTGGCCGTGGTGGCGATGGTAACGGCGGCGGCGGTGGTCGTGCTCGCGGCGGCATCAAAATCATCATCATCATCATCAACAACAGCGTCATAACACGTCACAGCTGTAGCTGGTACACATTGCGGTACCAGCACCGAACCAGCAACCGCCGGCAGGAGTGCCAACATTTGCAATGATACCAGTCGGTCAGTACAAGTGCAGTCGAATCTAGTTGTTATATGCAGTCGTATACATCGTCCCTGTCGTCTTTCTAGCTGCTGCCGCAATTGAAGCAGTGCCTTCTAAGTCTGGGTGCGAATGCGGTTCTTCCTTCCGGTACTTGTCCTGCAACGCTGTTTCAGTCAAAGCAGGAGGGCACTATCCGGCGTGACCGAGCTTCGCCGTGTCAATGGAGACACGCTTGCGGAGAAGCAGCTCAACCTGTCACAGAAGCCGGGCCTATCTGTATCTCATAGCCTTAAAACAACAGATTCGAGATCTGTAGCCGTAGGTCCAGAGCCTGCTTGTTGCGGTTCAGCGTTCGATGGAGCTGCTTGTCATGCTACAGCCCCGTTTACGAGCTCCTTCATTCGATGCAAATCTAGAGTGCATCTTCGTTACGACCCGTCCAACTACAATTGCCTACATATCCAGACATCGGCCGGGGCCTTTGTGCTACGTTAGACATACCTTGCCTGCTCCAGATTCCCCTCCGCCGCCGCATTGATGAATGTGATGGACATGTGAGCGGTTCGGCTCAGCAGCCTCATTTGCCAGTGCCGAGGGGTGCGTTTGCATTGCTCTGCAACTGCACGCAACAAATAAAGCAACTGTCTTCATAATTACTTGTAACCCCAATAAAGGTCAGGTAACTATACTTTTCACCCTATTAAGCAACCGTAGATCGAGCACTTGCTTCTGGAGACAAGCGACATCTGACGCACCGACTCCCTCATGTGCTGGAGGAACTCTGTCTCATCCTGCATAAGTTGAAGTCCGACTCAAACTTTGTCGAACATCCACGAACAGGTGTTTCACTGATCCCTTGGTAGGTTTCGTTGCTACCGTTGGGATAACCAGGGGGAGAAGCACTCGTTCTAGCAACTACCAAGCTTGTGTCCTGGCCATCGTGCATCACGGCGCCCTTTTTGAGATCGGTGCCATTCATGGATAGCTTCATTGACTGCGCGACGTTGTGAAGAAGCTGGTCCTGAAACGGCCATCCACTGTGTTACCCCACAGTCCGCTAGAACTGATGCTGCCGCTTGCCGGACACTTCAAACGGATCATGCTTTATAAATAATTACTGAAATGCCTTGACCATGTCCTGGGTATTGGCATTGTCATCACAGTAGTGCTCTCATTGCTCTTGCTGTTTTACCGTGCCTACCAGGTTACCACTCCAGGAAAAAACTGGGTACTGCCAGCCCGAAACCGGACATCCAAAGCTACGGGCTTGCCTCCTCACCCTCTATAGAACCTTCTTGCAGCCGTGACGCCTTGACCTGAAAACTCAACCCCTAAGCCCTAAACCCTACTGTAAACCCTGGCTAAAACCCCTTTTACTTATTGCATCAGGACTTGTGCCAAAACCCCAAACCCTAAACCTCCAACCCCTGAGACCTCCACCCGAACCCTAGGGCAGCTCACTAGACTTCTGCGACAAACTCTGGCAACCCCAGCAGTTAATGAATGAAAGATGATTTTTGGGGATGATCTACTCTGAGTATTCGTTATGTCATGTAGCGACTAGAAGGGATTAAAGCTAGTCAAACCTCAATACTATCCGAACAAATAGGTTGTTCCATGTCAAAGCTCCCGATAGGTCCCAGGGCCTCAAACACTTCTCATGAACTCCCGCTGCACGCCAAGCTGCGTGATCCGAGTCCAAATTCGACATGATCAACTCAAAGTTGTCCGTCGTGATCTTGAGGATGGAGGATTCGACACCGGAGCGAGACCGTACCTGGAGGCAGCTTCAGATTTAGAGTTAAGGGTGTTTAAGTGAGATAGATTCAGAGTCTGACTTGATCCTCGAGACCCTGCCGGTGCCGTAAGCGGCTCCTTCGTGAGGCCTGAGGATACTTCTTCACATTGCTACTCATGTGCGTTATGTCTTTGCATATATTGGGTTCAAACTCCACAGGGTAGCAGAATGTGTAGACAAGGTTCGCAGTATACGCGCAAACGCGAAAACATAAACTAGACAAAGAAGGCTTTGTTGTGAGCCTCTGGACACTCCTCTCGGGCCAAGGTGCGGAGTAGAGATGCGGCATTTTCAGAACGAAGGACACCTCGCCCACAGCTGTGGGCTCATTCGGCCTATCCTGAGCTGGAGAGATACTGCAGTCCAACTTCGGTGTGGCTTTCTCTGGGGCTTCACGGAAACTACCGGGACTTGTGAGCAGATGGAGTGAAGGCTGAGGTCCACAAAAACACTTTGGTGTTAGGATGAGTTTTGTATGGACGTCTGCGCAGCATGAATTGCTTTTGCCGAGAGACACTTCTGACGTAGCGCACCAGCTGCTCCTGCAAGGAGGTACTTACTTGACCAGTGTCCTAAGGTGGTTAACCAAGTGGCCAGTGGACAAAATGGGGAGGAACGTACTCCAAAAAGGTTAATTAATGGTGACGTACTCTACGACCAGGGTATTCTTCGAGCTCGAGATGCAGTTCAATCGAGAGCATTGCTGTAGTCTAGTGAATCCAATAGTCAGTAGGTCAGTAGCTAACTACACAACCAAACACGAACAAAAACCATGCATAACCATGTGCATTGATGCCGGAGATACTCTGTGTGCCGTTTTCGGGTTTGCTTGAATCATGGAACAACCTGGCCTCCTGCACAAGCATCATGGCTGCAAGCTTCCTTATCGTGACCGTTACAGCGACGCACTGCAGTAACTTTAAGGTAACCCCGGGGCTCATTATTCTGGTAGCTACTTCACATCAAATCCGAAAGCTCCAACTCTTTGCGCTGAATTCTCCTGCGATGTGATCATGAGAGTGCCTGTCTCCAGAAAGCACAGATCCTGAGTGGGGCTGTCAAGGAATGTTTCCGGCTGCTGGAGAGCTATCGAGGTCCAAGGCAAACGCAAGACGAGCCCCTTAACAGGGGCCGTAACTTCCAGGACTTCCTTCACACGAGCAGCCTGCTGTTAAGGTGTACATCTGAAAGCCCTACCTTCCAATCATCCTACGGTGTCAAGTATGGTTTAGGGTTGGGTTTCAGAACTTCTGCGTCCGTCCTACATGACCCTGTTACCGTAAACCCTGAGTCTCTAAAGTCAAACATACCCAAAGGCTCCATAGTAGTTCCTTTTTGGAATTACCCTATAGGATTCTATATATCAACCCCAAAAAGGAACTACTATGGAGCCCCTGGGTAAGCATTGACGAAACCCGACTCCGCAGCTCAAGCACGAAATCTGCAGCCGTCCCACAGCGGCAGGATAAGGCGTTCTGTTGGACAAAAGCCAAGGCCTACCTGCTAGCAAGAAGTACTTCCTAGCTACCATAAGACCCTAAGACTGCAAACAACTCAAAGTAGGTACTACTCGTAGACTCTAGACCCCAATGTAGGTACTATTTGTATACTGGGAGTCATAGTCACAGGGTTGCCCTTGCCAGAAGCACACGAGTAGCTGTCGCTTTGGGGATCCATACCTTCGGTACATCCTTTACGACGGTGAGAAATAGTTAAACGTAAAGGCCATTACACCAACCCTAAACCCGAGCTCTGAACCCTAAACTCTAAGCCCCAAACCTTTTATACATGCCCGGAACCCTATGCCCTGCTACGGCAGCTGAAGAACTTGCGGCGCGTCGTTCTCGCAGAAGAGGAACTCCGATGGCTGTAAGACCACGACCTGGAAGAATGTGGGAGTTTCCAAAAATATGGGTACTATATAAGGGTACTATAAGGGTTCCTTTAAAGGGCTGTATAAGGGTTTAGGGTTTCCGAAAGAGATGGGGTATTTTGGGGTCCTTACAATAACGATCCCACCGATTAGTGCCCCCTATTATCCGAAACTCCGGTGTAGGGTCTACGGGGTTTAGGGCTTAGGGTTTGGGGTTGGCAGGGTTTATAGGGCTTAGTTCCTTAAACAGGTGTCTTCATACCTTCTATGATGAGGGTTACTGTAAGGGTTTAAATATCCAGTATGGGCCTTAATAATCACAAAAGGGCTTTGGGGGCTTTTATGTGTAGGGAAAGCCGTTGCAGCCGCAAGCGCTATGCGCCCCAGCTTGCGGCCTTTAGCAAAGGCACGGAGAAGAGGAACTAGGGTTTAACGGCATTTCAGGAGGCTTGGTGAGAAAGGCCGATGCAGTATCACTACGGCACAGGACCGTCAGACCCCGATGTCCGCTTCAGGCCAACCATACATGTCCAAGCTTGGCACTTCGAAAGACAAAGTACACTTTCGAGCTTACATCTCCAATCCAGATCAGCTCCTAGAAATCCGTCAATGCGACTATGCCCGGCAAACTGAAACCGTGTTCTGCTTAGTCTGATACTGAGATGCTTTCGGCGCACCCCAGCTAACGCTACGGATGCACATCACCGGTTCACGTCGGCAACAGCAGTTGGAAGAAGATTGCCGTCATCTGACCATACTTCTATCGACCATGCTCCCATACAGGGACCCGAATTTACAATTAGGCATAAGGTTTCGGGGAATATTGTCGTAAAGTTGTAGTGAGGAGCCCTATAGTAAGGAATAATCTTGGAAACTATGCAGGCTTCCGTCGTAGCCGCAACATCCCTGTCCGAGGCAGCCTCGAGTTGATCGATGATCTGCAGCATGAAGTCAGAGCTGGCTCCGTTGAAAAGCTTCTCGTTGGCTTGGATGATGGGCAGGTAGATCTGGGCGTTCCGGACCGTGCATCGTGCGTGCTGGCAGAAAGGATTGGTACATCCGGCTTTACAGACTCTGGGGTGAGTTTAGGATCGGTGATCAGCCATCAAAAGCAGAAGACAAAACGAGAATGAACGATTGGGCTTCACGGCTGTGTGCGGGTGTGATCGGCACGGGAGCTGCTATTCAAACCCCAAGGACTTGCCCGCACATGCTGACCATGCGACTAATAGAGGGTCTTACTAAGGAGAGCAGAATCTTGCGGGGGCATAGCATAAGGAACCCGAAGGAATAGTAAGTATTAAGGCGTTTTTTCGGGATTCTATACCAGGAGTCTTCTCTGATCTTGGGGCAAGGTCGGGATTGACATGGACCCCTTTCGCAAACGAAAACCCTGCATTCTATAAGCCCGAAAATGCCAAGCTCTACAGCTCGCCGTGACAACACTGCGTTGCGAGGGTTATCGACTGGACTCAAGATGTGCGGTTTATCTAGCACCGGGGCAGGTAACTTGCTCTTTGACTTTCTTCTGCAAGTCCGGTGCGAAGGTCTTGAGCACCACCTGCCAACGACCACAATTGAACACAAGCCGAGGGAACAACATAGGAACATAGGAAGAGATACGGACTCAAAATCCTACTGCTTTCACGCCACGGCCGATGGCGACATGCAGGTGGACAATAGTAGTACATTTCAGCAAAGGCGAGGAAAAACTACTATTGCTGTCAGCAACAATAGAACGACGACAACACCGGCAACAACCGTAAATGCCGACTGCAGCAGAAGACTATGGCAACCACAGCTGCTGGGACCCTGCTGCACCGATTCCAACAACACTTGCAACACAAAAGAAAGCCACAACACAACACCACTAAAAGATCGAGCCATCGGGTCGTTCCAGGCCTCACGGTTGCCAACATCCCGGGCCTTGGACCATTGGAACATCATGTGCTGTCCTTGGTGGATGTCAGGGCATGCACCAAGTGCGAATGCTCAGGGTGTCAGTCACTTGCGGCAGTACTGACAATGACAACGCATGTCTTGCTAGCTTGTACTCGTCATACCGCCTTGCCCTGTAGCCTAACCCTCTGCCCTGAACCCGAGACTTTGCATTGCCAAGCTGCGGATCGACTTGCGAATACTCGGTGGCAGGTCCAAGGAATCACCTTCCGGTCAGCAGAGGAACGCCCCGAGACTCTGCCGAATGAATCATGAAGCAAATTGGGCTTCAAGAAACCAGACATCCTTAAGACTTTAAGCAGATCGCTACACAGTAGGACCCTTGATACAAGGACCCTAATAAACGAGCCTGTAATTTTATGCCGAGCGTTTGCTAAGCCCCCGGCAGACCAGCTGCGCTTGATTCAAGAGTTGCTGCACCTCTCGAGCCAGATCCTTTTTCGTCTCCTGCAGGATAAAGGAGTTTCTTGCAGTGGTCTTCTTTAACATCGCTGATATGTAGGCTCAGGCGGCCATAGAGAGGAACCAACAGTAGCAAGCAAACAGCCCAAGTCGCCGGTTGGCTAAAACCACTGCGGTGTTGCAAGACCCCAAGCAGCTCCTGCAATTTGAAAAAAGATCCAATGACATAGGATTTCCTTGGAGTGCATGGGTCAGCACTCACCCTTCCGTACCGGGAAGCCAGGTACCACGGCTTTGCGGCCTAGCCCGAGCCATCGTTTACTGAAGCGTTTACCAACATCTTTCTGAGCCTTTGATTGCTGGTTAGGTTTATGCCGGAAATACTCTCCTTATCGGGACACGTTTTGTCGCCAGCTACAAACCTTCACACCTCGCTCGGTCTCGAGTGAGAATCCAGCCGCGCAATAGTGCCGATCGCTGCGCACACATCTGAAAATGAAACAGTACCAGCGCCCGCCGGGATCTGTGTTGAGGGGCTTAGGTTCAGCTTAGAGTTCAGGTCTCATCAACAATCATGCACCAGATTCCCGGCATCTGTTGGTCACTGAGGCACATCGCCAGCAGTCCAGCCGCGACGAACAGGATCAGCACAAACTCCTCAAGCCTCTCTGGCATTGACCCCTCATAGTTCCTGGGCCGATGAAGGGGTTCAGGGGGCTCACGAGGCGAGATTTCGAGTTCAAGCTACCGGGAGCCAAGTAAACCAAAAGCTACATCCGCCGACCAAAATCACTCTACACCAAGCCGTCATGTCGCGGATCTTGGCAGAGAAACCCGGCTGGGCTGTGGTGACTCCTTCTGTCATGAAGGCTACTGCTAAACTTCTATGATGGCGATAGTTGCTATTGCTCAAGTATATACTCTTCCAGGTGCTGGTACTTTGCTTTTGCAAGAATGACTTTGATGATGCTTCTGATGCCGCCTTCCCGAGAAATTCCGTCATTTTTGCATTGCCCTGATTAAGCCAATACCGCCTGGCCGAATTTCGCAATCATGGGGTGAAAACTGGTAGTGGGCTCGAGGCCTGAGCAACCTGCAAGTGATTCAGAAAAGTGAGAGCATCGTACTGGAACGGGGTCATTGTCGCCCAGCGCTGATACGCCTATTGTGTTTAGTGTACGGCAAATTAAGGAATCTCATCTGAGGCTTTCTGGAGTCTTGCTCGAGCAAACTTAGGGCATCTGAAGCATGGGCGGCTTTCTACAAAGCCCAAAGCGTTCCAAGCAGCCGGTTGAAGGCCTTGTAGTAAGCAGCCTCAATTACAAGTCAGATTGACTTAGGCCCGAGCATCGGAACGAAGGTTCACCCTGCGGATCGAAAGGTTTCTTCGAAGTCAAAAAGAGCGCCTGCAAGTTGACTGGAGTACTCGATGTTGCAAATGCTTCAGATGAATATAGAGGGCTGAAGAAATAGAAAAATGCCTTCGGGGTACATAAGCAAAATTATACTTAATAGTAAACACATAGCGTGAAACCCTATGGCCTAATATTGATACTTTCTCGGGCTTCTAGATTATATATATATATATATATATATATACAGACACCCACGCACCCCTATGACCCGGCACTGCATATCAGTTGAGGCAATGGTATGGCGAAGCCCTAAACCCTGAAGGAAGGCCCTGCCCTAACCCAAACCCCGAAGAAGCGGCATCCATAATTCTAGCCTCAAACTCCGAGGTGTTGCATCTCTAGTCTCAAACACCGGGGCTTGGATTTTTGGAAATCTGATCCCATGCGTGGTCTGCAAAACCATGTAATTATCTGCATACTTCAACGAGTGCAGTCCCCAGCGCATTTGGCTGAGAGCTGAGCCACAAGTAGACTATGGTTCTGAGCTCTGTGCAGATTCTATACTGCTGCCGAAGACGCCAGATAATTGCCCCACCACTCGCTGTCAGAAGGCTCCGCTATCCGCGTGTAATGATGCAGCTGCATGAATTGGTCGTCCTGCAGGAGGCATTCAGTTCATTTCAGTTCATCGGGCGTCAGGGGAAAGCTCATAAACAACAGTTCCCACTGTTTTGGTTGGCCTTCTTCTAACATTAATTGTGCGTTCGTCGCATGTCAAAGCATCAGACAAGCTCTCCTGCAAGCCGTCCGAGGTAGCTTCTCTCAGAAAGGAGAGGAGGAGAAAGATGCATCCTACCCAGTGGCCCCAGCCAAGCATAATGACCTCGTCATGCTGGTACTTTGATTCTGGATCGTGGTTTCAAGCCACCATGCATCGTCACGCCAGTCGAACGTTAACTGGTCCTGTTAGCCGGCCAGTGACACTACCGACTACACTTCTGTATTTGGTTCGGGGAGTTGGTGCTCATGCTCCACGAGGACCCTTTCAGGAGCGCCTTATGTGTTGAGTCCAAGACCTTAAATACACCGCGACGAAGCAGCGCGCACTCTAAGTGCCTCTATATACGAGTTTTGCAACACGAATATGCAGAAGCAAATGTGAATATCCCAGCATACATCCGAGCCATGGCCTCACGATTTCGGGTTTAAGGGTTTTCTTTAGGGCAAAATTCACGCTGCTAACTCATCCGAGGCCCTTGCTGCCAGCTTGACAGTCACCCACATTGATCCGGAGCTGCTCTGCAATCGAATGTTCACATACATTTGCGTCTCTTGCTCGCTGAAAAAACCTGTGCACGCGCTCAAGTAGTCTGAGGCTGCGAAGCACAGAAGAAATGGCGGAAGCTTGAAACCAACTTGCGACAGCTCGAGTCGGCACTTGATGCTGACAATTCCGTCCGTGCATCTGCGGCGGTGGAGAAGGGATGTATCAAACTTGAGCGAAATTTTCCATGGCAATGCTCGCTCAACGCTAAATAAGCCTGGACCCAAACCTCAGGACAAAGTTGCAGCTAAGACTCGCTTGAGGTACGTCAATGGCAAGTTTTGTCGCATCAACTTGTCTCAGCTTGTTATGTATTTCACAATGTGTCAGTAGTGGCCCTGATTACAAGGTGCATTTTAAGCGCATAACTGAAACACAGGCCATAACAGGGTTTAGGTCGTGCTGTAGACATCTCATGCATTTTCTTTCAGACAGCCGCACCTCCAGCCGCTTCACGGGCCATAACTAAGTCGGGTGAGAGTCTCCCAAGTTATTCTCAAAGCCCATAAGTGCAACCACCCATGAGCAAGGCTGTGGGCCATGGGCTTACCTGTGCTATCTCAACTCCACATCAGGGACGACGGTCACCCTGCCATGTCTTGGTAGAACGAGGATGGTTAGTGAGGATGGTTCTAAGGAGAAGGACAACTGCGGAATATTGCTGCTACCACGATACCACCGTCAAGAACTAGACAAACAAGCAAGCAGCTTGGGGTCGAACCATGGAAGCAGGCGAGATTGCATGAGTCAGGTGGCATGAAAGTCCAGATCGACATGCAAGGGCCAGCCGGCGCCATGTTTCAACAGATCAGTGACAACGGCATATCCCAAAACACTCCAGACACCCGTGGCATGGTGTAGAAGGGACCCTTAAGCCGAAGCCGGGCTGGGAGGGCGGGGTGGGCATGCCCTTGAGCAAAGGCGCAGATCATGAACATCAGCAGAACAAGGTCCTCCGCCATGCCTTCGGCGGCGCGCCCCTGTCAAAATTCAAAAAGCAGCACGCGAAAACTAGCAGCAGTGGTTGCAGCAGGAGGCGGTTGACAGTAGAGGGTGGTTGACAGTATAAGCTGGCGCCACACACATATAATGTACTAGCAGTAGCAGTGGCAACAAGCAAAACAGCTGTAGCAATAACAGCAGTGCTGTCATCACAGTCGCAGCAGTAGGTGGTGGTAGTAGAAGTAGTAGTAGTCGTCGTCGTCGTCGTGGTGGTGGCAGCGGTAGTAGTAGTAGTAGTAGTCGTCGTAGTCGTAGAGTAGTAGTCGTACTCGTAGTAGGTAGTAGATACTAGGCGGGAGGCATTAGGCAGCAGGCGGAGGCAGTAGGCAGGAGGCAGGAAGGAGGAAGTAGGAGGCAGGAGGTAGTAGGTAGGAGGTAGTAGGTAGGGTAGTAAGTAGTAGGTAGTAGGTAGTAGGTAGCAGGTAGTGGGTAGTAGGTAGTAGGTAGTTGTAGTAGAAGTAGTAGTAGTAGCAGTAGTAGTAGTAGTAGCAGTAGTAGTAGTAGTGGCAGTAGTAGTAGTAGCAGTAGTAGTAGTAGTAGCAGTAGTCGAACTAGTAGTAGCAGTAGTAGTAGTAGTAGTCGTCGTCGTCGTCGCGGAAAAGACACAGTGGTAGTAGTACTAGTAGTAGTAGTAGTAGTTGTTGTTGTTGTTGTCATTGTAATTGCACTTGTACTTGTTCTTGTCGTCGTCGTCGTCGTCGCCGCCGAAAAGACAGTGGTCGTAGTAGTAGTAGCAGTAGTAGTAGTAGTAGTACTAGTACTAGTAGTAGTAGTAGTAGTGGTAGTAGTAGTAGTAGTAGTAATATTATTGGCCGTTTGCACCGAACCAGAACAACAGGGATTAGATCTACAGGGCTTGTTCGACAGGATCGGCAAATTTTGACAAATAAAGACAAATAAAGACAAATTAAAGACAAATAAAGACAAATAAAGACAAATAAAGACAAATAAAAACAAATAAAGACAAATAAAGACAAATAAAGACAAATAAAGACAAATAAAAACAAATAAAACAAATAAAGACAAATAAAGACAAATGAAGACAAATAAAGACAAATAAAGACAAATAAAGACAAATAAAAGACAAATAAAGAGAAATAAAGACAAATAAAAACAAATAAAGACAAATAAAGACAAATAAAGACAAATAAAAGACAAATAAAGAGAAATAAAGACAAATAACGGTTTCAAACGTAAAGAAAACAAAGATGTCAGGAAGCTCGAAGATGTACAGGATGAAGAAGACCTGGCACAGGGTTGAAGGGTCTTGAAAGGGTTATGCTTTNTCGAAGATGTACAGGATGAAGAAGACCTGGCACAGGGTTGAAGGGTCTTGAAAGGGTTATGCTTTTGTTTAAAGAGTTTTAAGGTTGGAAGGCAGAGTGCCATAGTTTAGGTCTTAAGGTTGAATGTAGGGGTTATGTTTTTTTTTAAGAGCTTTAGTGGGTTGGAAGGCAGAGTGCCATAGTCTAGGTCTTAAGGGTGAATTCCAGGTATATGTTTTTTTTTAGGCTTTTAGTTTAGGGTTGGAAGGCAGAGTGCCATAGTTTAGGTCTTAAGGGTGAATGTAGGGGTTATTTTTTTATCTCGAAATCACCCAACCTTCCGTCTCACCCATAGTCTAGGTCATAAGGGCGAATGAAAGGGTTATGTTTTTTTTTGAGTTTTAGTGGGTTGGAAGGCAGAGTGCCATAGTCCAGTTACTATTAATTAAGGGTGAATGAAAGGGTTATGTTTTGTGTTTAGAGCTTTAGTTTGGGGTTGGAAGGCAGAGTGCCATAGTCTNATAGTCTTGGTCATAAGGGTGAATGAAAGGGTTATGTTTTTTTTAGAGCTTTAGTGGGTTGGAAGGCAGAGTGCCATAGTCCAGTTATTTTTTAAGGGTGAATGAAAGGGTTATGTTTTTTTTAGAGCTTTAGTGGGTTGGAAGGCAGAGTGCCATAGTCTAGGTCATAAGGGTGAATGAAAGGGTTATGTTTTTTTTAGAGCTTTAGTGGGTTGGAAGGCAGAGTGCCATAGTCCAGTTATTATTAATTAAGGGTGAATGTAGGGGTTATGTTTTGTGTTTAGAGCTTTAGTTTGGGGTTGGAAGGCAGAGTGCCATAGTCTAGGACTTAAGGGTGAATGAAAGGGTTATGTTTTTTTT
>BGNK01002666.1:451-88885 GCA_003297005.1 Symbiodinium sp. clade A Y106
GCCAGAGTGTCGTCCGCCGTCCTTGCCAGGCCCCGCCAGAGTCGCCCGCCAAGTCCCCGCCAGTCCGCCGTCTGGGTCGTCCCCCGTCCACCGTGCCCGCCAGGTCGCCCGCCGTTCCCACCAGAGTTGCCCCAGCGCGGACCCCGCCAGAGCCGTCCCCCGCCAAGTCGTCCAGCGTCGCCCCGTCCCGCCAGAGTCGTCCGGCGTCCCCGCCAGAGTCGTCTGCCAAGCTGTTTCTGGCGTCAGTCCTCCACCAAGTCCCCGCCAGGGTCGTCCGCCGTGCCCGCCAGAGTCGTCCGCCAAGCTCTTTTTGGATTCCCCGCCAGAGTCGTCCACCAAGTCTCCCCCAGCGTCGTCCGCCGTCCCCGCCAGAGTCGCCATCCATGCCAGGGTCGCTCGCCGAGCTCTTTGTAGCACGTCCCGTCCCCAGATAAGGGTACCCAATTTTACTATTGTGCCCCATGGCTAGCAGTGCCAAATCAGGTCTGGCAGACTCGATCTGCTTGGCAAAGCAAGCAGATCTCGAAGCGGTAGCGTTCAGTAGTGGTACCGGCCGCCGCCTGGCGCGGGCGGCCAATGGTTTAGGGTTTAGGGGTTTAGGGTTTAGGGTTGGGGGTTTTGGGCGGGGTGTTCGGGGTTTAGTGGGAGGCTTTAGGCTTGTGAGTATTGTGTGGAAGGTTCGCTTGAGGATGTGTGGTTCATCAGCAGGGACAGCTATTTAGGGTCCTTCTGATGCCGGGTAGTTATTCGAATGCCTTTTCAGAAGCCACAACAGCAAATTCTGAGTAGGCTTGACAGTCAACCCAAAGGGACCTTCTGTTGCAATTAACGTCGTCATTATCTGAGGCGATGGCACCGAAACACTGCGGAGACGCATGCGCCGGTGGTATGAGAAGGAGTTCTCGGGAAGCACGGGAACAGGGCTTCGCAGCCTGTACCCAGGGTGCCAGCAAAATTTCGGAGTCGGGCTCCAGAGAGCATTCCGAGGTTCGTAGATCTTCTCCTGGTGCCGGATGCTTTAGGTGCTCGCACTCAGTTGAGGCATGAACAGGCCAATCTTCTTAGTCTTGTGCAGATGTTAGCACAGATGGCAGGACTGACCCTAAACCCAAACCCTAAAGCCCTAAACCCTAAACTGGGGGTAGGGTCCACGGAAGCGTGACTGTGGAAGGAAGCGAATGCAGCGAGAATTTTGGAGCCTCCGGAATGAGATTTTCGTCGTCAGACTTCTTGAATATAGGTGCCTTAATAATTACCTATATTATTTTGGGGGCTCCTTATTATAATGATAGTACCATACACACCAAAAACCTATTCTAGTTATTTAGGCTCCTAGATTACCTGCTCGCTCAATACTTGCTAAAGTATGATAACCTGCGGTACAAGGAGGTATATATATATATAATATATATATATATATTATATAATTGTATATATATATATTTATTTATATATTTATATTTCTTCTGCGAACAGCGGAAAGAGATCCCAATTGAGAATCACCAAACCCGGGAAACCCATCCAGACTCTTTCTTAGTAGCTGAGTAGGTAACCTTTAACCTTTTGGCTTTTATATAACCCTACCATGATTCAAAAGGTTACCCTTTTTGGGGCTAGGGTGGGAGACTCTTCTTGGAGATTCATGGGTAGTTATAAGTGGGGTTAAGTTATAAGTCCCCTACTATGGGTTATAAGTATAGTTTCCCTAATTAAAACCCTACTTATAACTACCCATGAACCTCCAAGTAGGTAAACCCTATACCCTTATAGAACCCCTATGGATCCCTTTAAACGGACCCTTAAAGGAAGCCTTATAACTACCCATGAACCTCCAAGTTTGGGAAGGAGCTGAAGAAGATTGGAACTGCGGCTGGTGAAGGGCTCGAGGTGCTTTGTCTTGGAGATCTCCGGGCGCCGGTTCTTATGTTTCAGGGTTCATCGTAGAGGTCGGAATGAAAGCTAACAAACAGTTTCCTATTATAGTCACAGTGCTTATATACTTAATACTCAAAGTATACATTAATGGGCCACAGAACCCTACTCTAAATGCTAATCAGGCCCCCTGCAGTGGGTCAGGGTTTAGGGTTGGGATCTTTGCCCCTGGAAATGATCTTTTTCTTCTTTCCCAGTCCTGACAAAGATGGACTTAGGGTTTGAGGTGTTAAGGTTGGGGCAGGCTCCGGGCTGGCACTTTTTCTCTCTTGAAGCGGGTTGCACCAGCCTCGATACCTACAGACTTTGTAACTTTTTCACTGGCTCGCTTCATCGCTGTACTCCCGGGCTCAACTAGTCACTTACTGCTACACTCGCTCACTTACAGACTTATGCGACCACCTTGCCCTACCTACCTGCCCGCCTGGCTCCCAGCATACCTGCCTCGCCACCCTTCTACCTACCACCTCCCTACGTCGCCTTCTTGCTGCCGACACACCGACCTACCCGCCTACCTACTGACCTACTTACCTACCTATCGACCTGCACATCTACGTGCCAAACCAGCCGTCGACCTATGTTCTTGCTTACTTGCTTACTTTCTGCTTGCTCTCCAACTTGCTTCCTTGCTTGCTTGCTAACTCACCCATGTGCGTACGTAATAACGTGCTTACTTAAGTACTCTCTTGCTCACGTGCTGAGTTACATACTGCCTAGCTCACTCGCTCACTGAATAGCTTTACTCACTGACTTGAAAGCCTACTTCTTTCAGTAGTGGTAGTCGTCGTCGTGGTGGTAGTGGGAGTACTGGTAGTGGTGGTAGTAGCAGTAGTAGTAAGAGTGGCAGTAGCAGTACCCCGTAGCAGTAGCAGCAGCGGCAGCAGTAGTCCAAGTAGTCGTCGTCGTAGTAGTAGTGGCTGTTGCCGTCGCTGTTGTTGTTGCTGCTGCAGCAGCTGCTGCTGCAGCAGAAGCAGTGGTAGAGCAGTGGTAGTCGTGGCGGCGGTGGTGCTGGTGGTGGTGGTGGTGGTGGTAATAGGAGCCGCAGCAGCAGTGAGAGGTGCAGTAGGTCACCATGGGTCGACCATGAGGGTTGACATAGGACTCTGTGCCCGATCCGATCAGTAGATCTTACCTGAACAAAACTTTAAGCACAGCCCTAAGACCCTCAGGTCCTAAACCCGGTGAGTCTCAAACGTTTTCATCAGACGTGGCGGCTGTAGCCCAGAAGAGTTCCGACTGAGGAAGAGAGCTTGAAGGACAAGCACTGGGTCATTGCTTGGATCTCGGATAAAGTGGTTTTAAACGTTGTTCAACCGTTGGCTTAAGGTGTTGCACGGGACAAGGGCCGTTGGCAGAGCCGCGAAGAATGGTTCGTTTTTCCTTAATTTTCTGAAGCTCCCTAAACCCTAAACCCTAAACCCTAAACCCTGAGCTCCCCAGTTAAAGCATCCTAAGAGGCGTGAGAGAGAGGTCTGGGGAAGGCCTCTAGGCACTTGGCGTCAGGGCTGCAATGTCAGGTTCGGGCATGTTTCAGAGCTTCCCTTTAAAGGTGCTGGAAGCCGTATGCCCTAATCTAAACTCTAAACCTTCAACCCTAAACCGTATCCCAAGGAGCACTGAAGCAAGAAAGTCGTGAACAGCACCGAGCTTGAACCAGAGCCATCCCAGCGTGTTACAAGTACTCTTTCACCGAAGGGCTTAGCATTTATATTT
This sequence comes from Symbiodinium sp. clade A Y106, assembly GCA_003297005.1. NCBI lineage: Eukaryota > Dinophyceae > Suessiales > Symbiodiniaceae > Symbiodinium > Symbiodinium sp. clade A. The sequence continues at coordinate 4,097 of BGNK01002666.1, forward strand.
ACTTCACCGCAATGCGGGAAGGGTTTACTTTGATATCCCAGTATGGAACTTTAAACTAAGTTCCGTAAGAAGAACCCGACATAAGGCCCTTTTGCTTTGAACCAGGGCATTGGGCTTAAGGTTTTGTATTGAAGGGTTAGGAGCTTTTTCGGACCGCAGGCTATCTAGGATTTAACTAGGGTTTAGGGTTGAGGGGTTTAGGCTTCAGGGTTGAGGGGTTGAGGGGTTTAGGGTTCAGGGCTTAGGGCTTTGAGTTGAGGGGTTTAGGGTTCAGGGTTTAGGTTTTAGGGTTCAGGGTTTAGGGTTTAAGTTTTAGGGTTTAGGGTTGAGGGGTTTAGGGTGCAGGGTATAAGGTTTAGGGTTGAGGAGGCGGATGCGAAAGCTGGCTCCGCCGTGAAGCTGCTAGGGCTGCTTGCTCCAACTCCGAGCGAGGTGGAAGGCCTGTTGCAAAAGGGTTGAGGAGGTAGGGTTGATAGTGTTTAGGCTTGTCGGCTGTGGTTTTATGGTTTCAGGTTCCTTTGAGTAGCTTTGCACGTGATATCTGGAACTTGTTTGGGCACATGCGTATATACAAACACGAAGGATCCCTACACCCCAAACCCTAATTAACATGCAATGCAGGAGGTGAAAGTTCAAAACAAGAGCCAGAAGCCTAGCCCCAAAATCTCGAACACAGGGGCCTTGAATATAGCTCGAATAGGCTTGAATGGGGTATAGTAACATAGTACACTGCACTTGCATATGGACCATAAGTTGACAACGGCTGAGGCCACAGGCCTCGCCTACGCCTCTGACGGCCTGGTACTGCTGAACTTTGGCTGACTTGTGAGCCAGACCTTAAGCCCTAAACCCTAAACCCTAAACCCCTAAACCCCTAGACCCTAAACCCCTAAACCCTATACCCCAAACTCCAAACCCTAAACCCCTAAACCCTAAACCCTAAACCGTAGAGTCAGCGAATCTGAGACCTTGGAGGCGATTTTCAAAAACCTTTACAATGCGTTGCGGTGGCGTGCCGGGTTGTGTAATGGCTTTGGTAGAAGCCAGGTTGGAACGGTTTAGGGTTTAGGGTTTAGGGGGTTGGAACAACATTCTCCTCCTGCCCTTACGGTAAGTTACCATAGGGGATTCCAGCACTAAAGCATCCCCAGATCCGTGTTCCAGCTTTCTGGGATTCACAAAAGGGGTTTGGGGGTATTCGGGAACATTCGGGTCTACACGGGCGTAACCGGGCGAACCTAAAACCCAAGACCTTTAACTTAAGCATTAACTTTATCAGGGACGCACATGGGGTTCTATATAAGGGCTATTATAGCTGGGTGCACCAATGCACCAGGATCCCTCTCCTTAGTAGCTGAATGAGTACGTTCGCGGCAGTATAATCCCCTAGAGAGCTGAAAGTCTAATAATCTTTTGAGGCTGATGAACTCATCAACTGAGAACTGAATTGTGTGTGGAGGTTCTTAGTCAGGGCTTGTTAATCCAGGCAGCATTGGGTGTGGGTGCAAAGGCGTTCGGATGCAAGGAGTGAGGTTCGGGGTTTCGGATGGTGGTTTGGAGCTGATTCTACAAGCCCTAACCCAGAGAGCCCAATACCCCTTAATGAAGGAATATAGCTTAAATCATAATATGAAGCCCCTAATGATTTAAGGTCTATTCCTTAATTAGGGGCTATTGGGCTCTCTGGGAAATTCACAACCCGACAAGCGCGCAGGACCACTTCGATGCTGGCTCTGGGTTCAGGGTTTTGGGGTTTAGGGGCCTCAACAACAGGAATTATCATTCCGTCGGGTTCCCTTCATATAACTTATTGGCTGTAAACTTAACTTTTCAACTGTTGGGGTTCTTATAAGGTAGTCGATTCTGAAAGTTTCAACTTTTATTTCCTTGGGTTTTGGGCCAGTGAGATAATGATATAAACAAATGTGGGAGTTTCCAAAAATAGGGGACCCTGATATAGTACCCTAAATAGTAGGATCTACCCCTAATTTCGGAAACTCCCATGTACCCCAAGAGCTTCACAGTAAACTCACCAAATTAGGGGGCAAGGAGGTGCTAAGCCAGCAGCACCACGTGAACTTGTGAGAGTTGTTGGTGGTTGGTTTGGCTGCTGACAGTTGCGCAGTGGAGACACCCATACTCCGGTAAAGCATGGGGATGAATATCATGGGGGTCTGAAAAAAGTACATTGCAATTCCGTAGGTTTATTGAATATAATCTTAGTAGAATATATCCCCAAAGCCCCATTTTAATGTCTGAGGTCCCAACATCAGGGCAGATTTGCGACGATGTCGGTTTCTGCGTGCTGCCCTGTGTGTCGTGACCTAGGTGGTGGACATCACTGCAAGCTTTAAGCCCCTCCGTCCCTTTGGTGGCGATCAAAAAAGACCCAGAGGTATAACCGCAAGAGTTGGAAAACATGGGTAGTTCTCTACATTAGGCTCCCTCTTGGGTTCCTAAAGGAGCATACTATGCGGGGGACCTAAAAAGGCACCCTAATTTAGAGAACTACCCAACACCCAATATCGCAAGTCGTCAACCTAAGCCCTACACCCTGAACCCTAAACCCGAACTGCTAAAGGAAGAGAGGGCATAGAAAAAAAAAACCTTAAACCCTACACCCTAAATCCCTAAAGGCCTATGCCCGAAAGCCTACAGCCCTAAAGCCCTAAACCCTACACCCTAAGCCCTAAGCAAAAAAAAGCCCTAAGCCCAAAACCGCAAGTCGTAGACCTAAGCCCTAAACCCTGAACCTTAAACCCAAGCCCAAGACCTTAAACCCAAAGCCCAAAACCCCAAACCGCAAGTCGTAAAGGACCAACGACGGCACCTTTGCAGAGACCCTGGCCAGCCGGGGCCTCGCGCTGCTGTATGGACCCAGGGAGCCCGCTACCCCTTACTTGGAGGCCCTTTTGACTTAGTAAGTCTACTTAGTATCCCTTAGAAACCCTATTATAATCTCCATAACCCACCTTACTAACCCTACTTACTAAGTCAAAAGGGCCTCCAAGTAATTGAGGAACATAACTTTAAAGAGGCCCTAGGGTTTAGAGGCCCAGAGAGCCCCAACACCCTTGAAATAGGGAACGTACCTTATATAAGGGTGCCTTTCAGGGTTTTTATAGGGTTTAATACCCCTTAATTAAGGAACGTACCTTGAAATTAGAAGGGGCTCCGTGCGATGATTCAAGCCACATTTGTCAATGAAGGGGTGCTGGGCTCTCTGGAACCCATCAAGGGGACGGTTTCAGGCTTCGTTGTCGCACGGTTCTAAGTTCTAGTCTCGGACGAAGGTTAAGGGTAAGCGGTTTAGGAAGTTTAGGACTTAGACCCTGCACCCACATTCGAAGCCCTAACCCCGAAACCCGTTAGGGACATAGAGCTGCGAGACATGAATCATGTTTTCTGGTGCATTATGGCATGTGCTGGTGCTCGGCTTTACCATCTGTCACCCTTTGGCCTCCTGCAAGCACACCGGCGTTTCCACATCGTAGCTTTTGCCGAACAGACCATTGCTATATGTGTCATGGGTAGTTGTCTAAATTAGGTTCCCTTGTGAGGTCCCCACAGTCCCCACAATGGTACTGCACCCTTAAAAGCCCTTAACGGGGACCTTAATTCAGATAACTACGCACTAGCAGTGCTCCGTTTCGCGCCTTCTTTACGCGGCGTTCGTCACCTGCGTAGATAGACGGATGAAGAGACCAAAAGATCGCACCATCGATGGGTCGGTGGACAGCCAAATAGACAAGACAGAACACGGAGAAAGGCAAGTGCCATGCTTGATAGTTGAGTTTTACTATGGTTACATCTATACATGGCTGTTTTGATAAATGTAGATAATATCTGGTATAAGACCATCAAAGGTACACATCTGCGCAACCCATCTTGATGGGAATCTCATCGTTTCTGATGCGCTTGTCCCAAAACCCGAAAGCCTACACCTGGTTGAGGAGAAGCAGGAAGGTTGTATACGTGCCCTGGGTCATACGGGAGTTTCCGAAAATAGGGGTACCTTATTTGGGGTTCTTATAATAAGGATCCTACTATTTAGGGTACTATGCTAGGGTCCCTTATTTTCGGAAACTCCCATATCATGCAAGGCATCAGCTTATGCGACATGCCCATTTTGTCCAAAGTCTTTCTTCTGGAGGCCTTGTTTTTCGTGATTATAGACCAGAAGGCCCTCATTCTCAATGTATGGATTGATTCGGGGTTTAAACCGTTCTCACCCTCGCTTCGCCAGGCTTCGGGTTTGTTTTTGTGGTTCGGCGGTGACCTTTGCGTGTCATTTTCGGGACTTAGAGTTTAGTGGCATTTAAAAGGGTTTCTATAGGGGTTCCTATCGGGGATTGCAGGTGCCGAGGGCAACATCTTGTCCGCCTACGATGTCAAGATCCAAGGCGCCAAGAGACACCGCACAGGTTTAAGGGAACCATAGTTTAGGGTTTATAGCGGATTTGCCTGCAAGCGGATACAACCATTGTAACAGGGTTGGTGATGAAACCAGTTCTGCAGCGAGGCTTCCCCGCTTGAGTACGTTCTGCTTCGAATTAGAAGGTCGCTTGGGAAGGGTAGTTTCTCCATGTCGGGCCTTTCTTGCACGGGCACGTTTTGCAGCAAACCGTCTTGAGGCCCCCTGACACGTTTTGGTACGGTTGTTCATCTCAAACATTTTGGCTGCCTAAGCCGTAGGCCCAGGAGACCATGTGCTTTATGCTGGTACGGTGAGGAGGGCAGCCTTTCAAGCTTGCAGATTAGGTGATCAGGTCCAAGCTGTCTCATCTTGCAACGTCTCCAGCCATGGACGAAAGTCTTGACGGCTTCTCTGAACCTCAGACTCGTACACCTTGAGCCCCAAACCCTGACACCCGCAGCAAACGCCTCTGAAATCATAGTACGTTTCCCTCCAACACGTAGAGTATATTCCGTAAACTAAACTCCCTAAACCCTGAAGCCAAAAACACGTGGAGCGTATTTCGTATTCCTCAACTCCCTGACCCTAAACCCTAATTCCCCAAAACGGAATCCTATCTAAACCCAAGGGGACCCCCCTGTGGAGCTCCTCCACAAGTGGCGAACCGGTGCAAAAGCCGGGGGCGTGAGATACGGACGAGCACCTTGGACAGAAATAGGGTATAGGGTTTAGGGCTTGCAGGGTTTAGGGTTGACTTGCTGGCTGACACTAAGAGCCCAGCTGCAAAAAGGGAGAAAGCCTGAAGAGTTCGTATGTATAGCTATTTCTTAGGCATCTTCTTAAGCTAAGTGCAGGTTTCAAGTGTTTCGGATTTAAAGCACACGCCCTAATCTGAACGAAGCTTAGGGCCTTTAAAACAGAATCGGAAGAGGCTTTTGCGGTACGTTAAGTATATCTCGTCTGGCCGGGGGGCGGCATGGGCGCAATCTGTGCTGCCGGGGCTTTCCTTTCCTCGGTGGTTTGTTACTCCACGTGCCTTAAGGGACACGGTTTTCCCACCTGTACACTTGCAGAGTCCTGAATTTATGATATACATATCTAGGATAAGGGGGCATTGCCCAGACCTCCGACCTCTCTCTATATACAGGCTTTCGCGAGTTTAGGGCTTGGGGTACGGGAGTTGGGATAATGTCTCGTGGTAAGAACATTGCGAATCTTATTGTGAAGGTGTGTATGATAATCACGAGGGGCTCTGGAGTTCTTGGAATTTCAGGTTTAGGGTTGGGTATATTTCAGGTGTAGGGTTGGGGTGTGTGGGCTTTACATGGTTCAGCATTTTGCAGGGTTTGAAGCTGCCTTTTGGAGTTTACCAAGCCCGGCAACTTAAACCGTCACTTAGCGACTTGGAGAGTTACGTAGTCATATCACTCCCTTATCGTCCGCGTACATCTATGCCATAATAAACCCCACTCCAGTCATTAAGGCCCCTGAGTTAAATCACTTCGGGGTTGCGGCTGCAGAGTTTGAACAGCATGCGGTTGACTGACTTGTTTGGAGGGTATACCAAACCCCTGAGCAGGTTCGGTCTACACCCTAAACCCTTCTTGGCTGTAGACTTAACTTTTCAACTTTTGGGGTTCTTATAAGGTAGTCGATTCTGAGAGTTTCAACTTTTATTTCCTTGGGTTTTGGGCCAGTGAGAACCTTCAACCCTTCTAATGAATTGTCGCTGTCTAGCCTCCACCATGAAATCTGGAAACCAGGAGTTCGGAGAACGACGACAGTTGAGTTTCAACAAAGTAGGGGAGGAGCTTGGATCAGATATCCCTGCCCGTCCATGACGGAATAATGCGTACGAGCCGCGCAATCGACGCGCCACCCGCAACTGTTGTTCACATTCCGGAGTGTTTCATCGCCAGGTCAGGTTGCAATAGACCAACCCAGCCCACAACGCCCCTGTATAAATCCAAAACGTGCGGGTGGGCAACACTCTAAACCCTAAACCCCCAAAAACCTAAACCCTCATAAACCCAAGAAAGCCCCAAACCCTAAACCCTAAACCCCAAAAAAACCTAAACCCTCAAAACCCCCCCCCAAAAAAGGCCCCAAACCCTGAACCCCAGGTGTGGTGCAGCATGACAAAGCGCACTGGCGCCACAAGCAAGTTACGGGCGACTTGGCCGGCCAAAGTGTTCTAAAAGGGCGAACGGCCTATTTCAAAGGCCGTATGGGCCAGTACTACTGGGTGTAAAGTCAGGTCTTAGAATCATTTCGGGGTGAGGAAGTTTAAATAGGACTTCGGGCTCAGGGTGTACGGTTTAGGGTTAAGTTAACCCCAAATACTAAACCCTAAAACCCTAAAGTAAGCCGCAGCTCTTGAAAGTAGAGAGTAGCCGACCCGAACGCAGAGACCTCGTCAGGCTTGTCCGAGTTGCGAGAGCGTAAAACCCTAAAGCCCTAAACCCTACACCCTAGCATCCAGGGCTTTGGGCGCAAAGGTGAAGTATGTGGAGTCCCCGGAGCGGCCGATCGACATGCCGCTTGTGCCTGCCATTGAGATTCATACCTTATCCTACCAAACCCTACTTTCTTGTAGGTTCTTATTATGAACCCTAATATGGAGTTTATAGGGACCCTACAAAAAAGTAGGGTTTGGTAGGTTAAGGTAGGGTCTGGCAGTTGGGTTTAAGGTTTAGGCTTTGATGAACCCGGTGGCACTCTAGCAAGCTTTTAGAATCCACTTATGGTCTTAGCGAGGCGCCTATTCACAAATACTTTTGGGGTCCCTAACAACGCAGTATGGGAGTTTCGATACTCGTATCTAGTGCCACCGTTTCTGTCCAACCCCTGGGCTTTTTTCAGGGTCAACGCTCAGGGTTTGCTCTAGGGCTTAGTGCATTGCAGCCCCTGCTCAAAAAAAAGGGTTAAATTAGGGTCCCGTTTAGGGTCCTTTCGTGAAGTTTGCCGTATTATTTTGGTGACCTAATAGGGGATAATATTCATAATTTAAGTATGTGTATATATATATATATCCCTTAATGTGACCCCTAATTTGTTTTAAACTGTTACAGGGTGGGGCAGTACCCATCTAATCTCTCTCAGCAAAGGCTTCTGGATGCGCACGGCATGCGTGTGCAGACGATCCGGCGTTACGCCTTCGGACCGTGGCTTGTCCCACTTGACTACCTTAACCTACCAAACCCTACTTCTTTGTAGGTTCTTATTATGAACCCTAATATGGAGTTTATAGGGACCCTACAAAAAAGTAGGGTTTGGTAGGTTAAGGTAGGTTTTCTTTTCAGGAAGGGTTTATCAGGGTTTAGTTTCTTTTCAAGAACGGTTTATAGGGGTGACGGTGTAGGTTTTCTTTTCAAGAACGGCTTATAAAGTTTCATAAGGAATTGAAAAGGGGGTTCATAGGGCGTATTGGGATGTAATTTAATGGGGTTGAATACGGTTCAATGAATACGGTTGTAGGTCTGTAAGGGGTTGAATAGGTCATACGAGTTGTGTTCAACAAGTTGGATCTTTATGAGGGTTTTGTTGTCTAGGTGCCTTTACAGTCAAGATCGTAATTAGCGAGGGTTCTACATTTCGGTCATCGGATTTTCTGACATTTCTCCAAGGCTTCAGGCGTAGGGTTTAAGTTTAAGGTTTCCGGGCGGGATATGGTTTGGGTTCAAGGTTTAGGCTTGGGGCTTCACGCTTAATGCCGTTCGGGGGTCCCACTCTGGAAGCTTGAAGATCGCATCGAGATTCGAAACGTGATCTCTCGTTCCGAGCTTGATTCTGGCAACTCCATAATGAAGATCAGCCTCCTCGGAGAAAGGAGGTTGAATCCGGAGGCGTGGCTTTTGGGGTTCAGAAGGGGGGCTGAGAAACCCCCCACAGATAATTGGAGGTGCATTGGTAGTTATAAGTGGGGTTATGAATAGGGTTAATTATACTTAAAAGCCATCGTACCAGACTTATAACCGCACTTGTAACTACCCATGAACCTCCAAGTAAGTCCGGGCCCGTAGACCCTCCCTTAAGCTTTGAACCCACTTCGATGTTAAGCTCTAAACCCCAAGCGCCCTCTAGAAAGTTACTATAGGGCCTTAATAATTGGAATAGGTTTCCATTACAGGGACCTATTAAAGGGATCCATAAGGGTTCCTATAAGGACTATTATAAGGATTTAGAGTAGGGGCCTTAATAATTGCCTATACTATTTTGGGGGTTCCTTATTATACTTATAGAAAATAGGCAGCAAAAACCCTCTTCTAGTTATTAGGGCCCCTATGTTAGAGATCTCATATAGAACTCTGCAGCGGCCCGTTTTGAATCCTTCTGGTGTCCTTATTTGCCAGCCCTTCGGAGAGAGCCGAAACCAACCCGACCTTTGGATCAGGGCTTTGCCTCCTTCCGACTCGCCATCTCTTTCGGGCTCTGTTTTTTCTACTTGGGTTCTCAAGCGATTATTATTTAAGGCTCAAGGTGCAGAGGGTTTAGATTTTAGGGTTGAGGGCTGAGGGTGTAGGGTTGAGAGTTTGGGGTAAGTTCATGGTTTATAGGGATAATGCAGTAGTTCTTGACTGGTTAGGAGTCCCTAGGTTCCACGATCCCACAACCAATATAGAAGCCTGCATAATCACTAACACTTTTACCTGGTTTTCCTGATTGTAGTTGCAGTATGCGATTCCCCAAAACCTTTTTCTGATTATTTTAGGCTCCGATCTTAACAAAACCCAGAGTAAGATCCCAAAACTTTGAACCCCGATCGTAGAGGGCAAAACCCCCGGTCCCAGCAGGATCCATAGTAATCACCGTAGGTAGGATCTTCCTTAACCTAGCAAACCCTACGTTTTTGCAGGTCATGAACCCTACTATGGAGTTTATAGGGACCCTGCAAAATTGTAGGGTTTGGTAGGTTCAGGTTGGTGAGAGCCTGGAGTTTCTGAATGAAGCTGCCATGAGCCCATGCTAATGGGGCTTCGGGGTCCTGAGATCGGATTTAAGGTTAAGGTGTGGGTTCGGTTGACGGGGTTTCGGTTGACTTTGGAGTCGAGGTCTCTAAGATTGCGGAGTTTCCGATCTTGTAAGCCCTGAAATTTAGAATTTGCAGTTTGTGGCTGTGCAGGTACATCGTGACGGATGCATCTTAGCAGCATATGGCTGGATCCAGCTTAGAATCTCAGCATATGGGTCCATGCTAAGCTTAAGCGGAAAACTGCACAATAGGTGATGTTTCCAAAGATAGTGGGAACCTCGGAATAGCAAGGCTCCCCCAATCCTAAACCCCTAAATCAGCCTAAATTCCAAGGCCGACACTCTAAACCCTAGAGGCTGAGGCCATAATCGGTAAACCCTCACCAACGAAGCGAGGCGGAATCTTGCGTGGATACAGAGCAAGGAGATGACATTGTTGTTTTGGGAATGCTGTAGACGTAGAATCAGGGATGGTTTGTTGTTTCTTCGTTGTAGGACCTTGATTAAACGTCATAGCATCCGGGAGTTTTCGAACATAAGGAGCCCTGATGTAAAGTGTTTCACTGTTTAGCTAGATCCTGACTGGTCTTGCAAGGGTTCCCATATGAAGTACCAAACCCTAAACCCTAAACCCGAACACCAGTGTATGACGATGCAGCCTGGGTTGTAGTAACAGGGTAATCAGACTCTAAAGGTCCATGTAATTACCCAAATAGTATGCACTTTGGCCTTAAAGTACTCCCTATATAGGTACATTGGGCCCAAAGTGTACACTGTTTGGGTACATGGACCCTTAGGAAAACATCTTCAAATCCGACTGAAGGCAGAAGTTTCTGAGCCGTGTTGTTGCTGCGAAAGTCTCTGTCCTGGGGTTGAATCAACGAGTGTTCGATGGATTAAGGGTTCATTAGCTCCAGGTTTTAGGGTTATAACCAGTTTCGTAGGTTTTGGGGTGTCAGGATTTGGCGTCCATCTCGGCTCAGGACGTTCAACAACTTATGGTCTACTTACCCGGCTCAGTGATGGACACCTTTAAGTACTTACTTGCTTGCTTACTTGTGTGGTTGCCTGAAAGCTTACTCGCTTGCCTGCTTACTTACTTAATTACTTTCTTTCTAAGTACTTTCTAACGTACTGCTTTTGCGCCGAAACCGCTGACGTGAACATCGACCCTAGACGGTAATTAAGATCCTTTGTATAAGGATTTAGAACGTAAGGGTACTCTGAATTTTGTGTAACACCCGCATCATAAACGATGATCAACTACTGTATATTCAAATGCAGTATAGTCTACCAACATATGCCAGCATTTTCAATCATAGTTGAATGTATTGCATTTTACTACGATGGACAAACACTGTCTTAGAATATATTACGAATGGCAGCAGCTGATAACTTCAAGCTGGACAGGTGCCACAAGATCGCGTGGTGCGCATTCCGATCCACAAGAGCATCCGGTGCGGGCTGCACATGCTCATCCTGAATACCCTGAATGCCCTAAGCTTCCCTAAACCCCGCGAGCTTAAAACTTACAACCTCAAGCCCTAAAGCGCTAAATCCTCACGCTCGAACGCTGTGTGTTTGAGCTTGGAGCCTATCGGAGCTTCGAGAAATATAGAACATAGGCCTCTCGTTCCCCTTAGAATCCTAACAAAGAAGACCCACCGGCTACTCCTGCGGAAGATTCAAGTAGTATGATGTTCAACGGACATAAAAGACTCCGCCAGCCGGGCCACGTAGTTCGAGCCTCCCGGCACTCCGCTACTCTGCAAAAGTCCTCAAGACAAGAACGCGAGTGTGAGCGTCGAAACCCTCTTGAAACCCTGATTTGGAGGCATTTGATCCCTACGGCCGACATGCGCCAGGCTTTGGTGCCTGTGCGAGGTGCCATGATCGAGGCAGCTCAGTGGGCTTTGAACATTTCAAAGGACTGTCTTGTTCGCAATATTGAACTTTAAGGTAAGTTGCCATGAGAGAGATCTACAGTTCATAGTATGGTTTCCTTATTGAGGATGCTGCACTACAGGGCCTCCATCACAGGAGCCCTGAGACACTTTGGTTTCTATCAGATCAGCATTACTGTATCTCCGTTTAGCGTTTAGGGTTCCCGGAAAAGGGTCCAGGGTTTAGGGGTTTTCGGGTTTAGGCTCCGACTATATACTATTGACTACTGCACGATTTCATGCATTGTGCAAAGAAAGTGAAAGTAGCCAACGGTCGTTGCAATGATGAGCAATAGCATGGTAAATCATGATGGGGAGGAGAGGAGGAGGTGGAAGAGTGGCGGTGCCAATCATGACGGTGATGAGTTTTGATCTTTGCGCACTATGCTTGTGTCTCGTGTGTCAAACCCTAAACCCTAAACCCTAAAAGAAGACTGCTGTGGTCTTCAGCTTCGACGATGTTGGTGCTTGCAACATCTGGGCCCCGGGGAGGTCCAAGTTACCCTGTGGGTCCAAAGTACCCAGTCATATGGGTTTAGGGTTTAGGGTTTAGAGTATAAGGTACGTACTCGGGTTGGGGAGTTAGACGGTAGCGCATCCTTCTATTGTCATAATACACGCACACACACACATATATATAATATCTCTCGCCCGACTCTCCTGTCTTGGCTTCCTTGTATACAGGTAGCCTGCCCCCGACTCTCCCCGACTCTTCCCCGACTCTCCCCGACTCTCCCCCGACTCTCCCCGACCATTTTCTCCAAGTGTGCGGTTTTCTGCGCGCATGGCATTTTTGTTGATGGATTTTGGTTTGCCGTGCGAACTTCAATGGTTTTTGAGTATTTCGATAAATTGCTGGCTTTTCCATTTCGCGCGCTGGAAGGCTCTGGAGTTTGCGGTCGCAGAGTTCGCAGAGTAGTAGAGTCGAGAATTAAAGGTTTTGCAGTCAAGGACCGTCACGGCATGGTCTCGCTGTTTGTAGCAGTCCAACTTTTCGTAGCGCAGAAGTGCTCGACATGCTCTTGTTGTTTAGGTAGGCCAGACATGTTTGGTTGTTGGTCCCGGCGAAAGTTGCTAATATATATATATATATATAAGTCAATATTGCTAGCAGTATATTCGAACATGTTACGACCGTGTAAGAACATTATTCTATACATTTCGCCTCACATTTCAGATTGTCCGAGTGGCCAGGATGGTGCCTTGCGTCGGCCGATGCTTGTGGGATCGGCTGTGCTGAAGGAAGGCTGGCGGTTTAGGGTTCCGGCTTGAGGGTTTTGGGTTAAAGAGCCTAGAATTTCGGACTTTCTGGTTTAAGGGTGCAGGGCTGAGTCTGCATGCATGTTTAGGCTCGCTTGATTTATGCAGCTCCTGCGCAGCACTTCAATTTCATTGTGGCCCAAGATTCTCGCAAGTCTTGCAATCCAGAGACGCGGACTGGGGTTTGTCCTTGGAGCGACCAACGATTAAGCTTCATGGTCTGCGGCAGGGTCTAGGGGTGGACTGTATTCAGTACCGCAGCGGCAGGTATGAACATGGCCAGGCGGCGCACTTCAACCTGCCATGGTTCCGCATTGGCTGCCTTAGTGCTGTTGGTCAGCCTTGCCCCGGACTTCGCCCTGCGGAAGCAAGCACCTCTCAGCCAGAATCGTGCTCGTGTGGGCTTAGGGCTGCACACTAAAGTCAATGACCAAAGCTTGCAGATGACTGCTTCGGGCAAGCGCCTGGTATCACAGATCACCGAAGCGGGTCGTCGGGGCAATTGGGTGGACATTCGGCGGCTCTTTGCAGACTACGTCGGCAGAGAGCTTCCAGTCTATCATGCTGTTATGCATGGCGCATATCTGTGCGGCCAGTATGAAGAAGGGGTTCGGGTCTATGAAAGACTGTGCAGTTCGAAAATTGGGAAGCACGAACCAGTGTATGCTACCGCAGTGAGGCTCTTCGCAAAACTGGGTTTACCCTCCGAGGTTGAGGGCACGTGGCAAGAAGCCATGAGCAAGTACGACCTCAATAAGCCACTGGCAGCAGCTCGTATTGAAGCTGCCGCAGTGGAAGGTGATATTCAGGCAGCAGCACAAGTCCTAGACGACATGAAGCATTCTGATGTAGAAATCGACGTGGGCCACATCACCTCAGCTATACGAGCTTGTTGGGAAGCCACCGGGAGTACTCACCACGCAGCAGACTTTCTGTTTGACCTCCTCTTGGATCTGGAGCTCCAGCCGGACATTGCCTTGTACACCTGTCTCATTGGAGCTTACAAGGCAGCGCCAGTCGATAAGGTTGTGGGTGCGTATTCGAGGATGAGGGAGTTAGGCCTCAAAGCCGACTTTGCATTTGCAGAAATTTACTTGGCCACACTGGTCTTGCTAAGGCAAAAGGAAGGAAAGCTGAACCTTCAAGAGATGATAGCTTGGCTGCGCGAAGTGCCAGCATCACGCATAGCTGCTGCTAAGGCCGCAGTCGGCGATTTCAAGCGGTCCAATATCAAACTAACAAGCTTGAGTCATGCCATCGAGCGTGCTTTGCATCAACTTTGACGGTGAGTGTCGCGAGCGTCGACGACAAAGCTTCAGATTGTGTGTTCCCAGAACAGTCTCGTAAGTAGCACTGTCGGGTTCCAATGCAGGCGGCGAGTGTTCGGACACACACACACACATACACAGAGAAGCACAGTCACACAAAAACAAACAAATACAGATACAGACACAGAGACACACCCTCGCCCCTAAACCCTAAACCCCTAAACCCTCATCCCTAAACCGTGTTGGTTCCCATGCGACGGCGGCCGGCTAACTATCCAGAAAACCATATCCCACTCCCTAAACCTCCATCCTCAAGTCGCCGGCATTGAGCCCTAGAATCGATCTTGAGCTGTGAGAATGGTATGGAACAAAACGGTGACATTTTGCTTTGGTCCTAGTAACTGTTTATGCCACGATTAACTTGGTCTACGTGCTATCCCGGTACTACACTTTCCACTCCAGAATCTCGAACTCCACGATAACTTGTTTCTTGCATGCACCGCCAGGCGAAGCGCTCGCCACGCAAGAATCCAAAAGGATGTGCACCTGGGTCGGTCGTGGGTCTATGAGTTCATGAGGGTTTGTAGGGGATGCTGCGAGGTTTGAATCGAAATTTAATATAGGGGCCGAAATAAATACCTATACTATTTTGGGCCTTCCTTTTTAACATTTTTCGTATAATGGGCCCCAAAACCTTGTTCTAATCATGAAGGCCCCAAAATAACCCCCGAGCCTTCCTCAGATTCCTCGAGATACGCAATTTTCCAAGAGGAAGCACAGCCTAGCAACGGTAGGAACAGGAATCGAGAAGTGTGGCAATATATGTCTAGCCATGAACGTAATACTCCAGATCGTGGGAGGAGCAGTAAACACAGACATACTTAGAACTGCAGCACCAAAGGGCGATATAGCGGCCAGACTTGCTGAAGTTGCCTCTGCTATACTGGCAGGGGCAGCATGGCAATAGTAATGCTGAGAACTGCTTTATGCTCGTTTTCCTGACCCGACAAGTGCGTACACTGTGCTGAACCGTAGCAGACTACCTAGCCCCCTTCATTGTGGCCAAATCCCCCAAAACCCACTATGGAATGACTTCCGCTGTTTCTCTTCGAATCCATAAGAGGGGCATGGAAAGTTGGTAGTATCAATTGGATACTGCTCCCACGCGGTACGTAACAGTCGAATAATATTCATCATATAGATATATTAGGACCTTAATAGTAGCCCGATGATAGACTGTTACTGTATGGGGGCAGTACCCAAAGTATGAGTCTGGAGAGGCTCTTCAAACTAAACATCAGTACATCCCAGCCCCCCAAAAGCATGCTAATGTAGGAACCTGATTGAGAAACCCTGGGCCTATAACCCCAAAATACTGGGAGAAGGATTCATATAAGGAACCCTAATAAAGGCCCAAGGTTTCTGAATCAGGTTCCTACTTTTTATCCCAGCCCCAAATGCCAAAAAGCAAGCTAGTCTAACCTTAAGAGCCCTAGGGTCTCCTTTAGAATCTTGGCATAAAACGTCCAGAAGCCAGTTACTAAACCCTGTGCCCTAAGCCCTTAACCCGGAAGTCCTAAACCCTGAACCCTAAACCTGGGTTACTGCTCCACTCTATAATCTATAAGACTTGGATACTGCTTTTGCTCATGATTGTATATAGCCCTTAGTATGACCCATACTACTGTTGATGATATAAATCCTGCATTAACTTAAGGACCCTAAACTATGGGAATTATGATATATTCCTTATTATGGGTAATGCAGGATTTATATTATCAACCGTACAGACTGGCGCCGTACCCAACCAAAACCCTATTAAACCCTTATAGATCCCCTAGGTTTCCCTTCAGAGGAACCATCATAACAACTCTCATAGATCCCAGCAAAGGAACCCTCATAGTAACTCTTATAGACCCCGTTAAAGGAACCCTCTACATAAAGCCCAGAACCCTATGTTGATCGATTTGTGAGTTTGCTGCAAGGCTCCTCTGGAGGTCATCATACGATTGGAGCGGCACTATGTCTGTCATGTCGAAGGGACCCCAAACCGAGACCTAAGACCCTGTGGGGAGCCCTCAAGGTTACCTTCATAGTTCGTAATCGTGAGTTACAAGCTACTAAACAGGGTAGCGGGAAAGTCTAGGTGACTCGCCCCACACCCTCAGCACCTTTTGCCTTAAACCCTAATCGCTCTTGCCGCAGCCTCTTAGTGCGGCTCAGTAAACCCGGCCTGCGGCCGGGATCCGGTCCAATGTCAGTGCGACGCTCAGACTCGTCAGTCAAATAAGCATTTCGATACACACCGGCATGCATGCATGCATGCATGCATACGTGCACGCACAGACACGTACACACGTGGCCCCGCTAAGATCTTTTTGTTTTTCATTTCTACGCAGATGTTGAAGCTACTTTTGCTCCTGGGTCGACTGTGTAACCAGGCTTGTTCGAAAGCGGTCATGACGGGATAGATGCTAGTGGGGGATATTCGGTGCTAGGCTCGCAATGCAGGTGTTAGCTTAGAGCATCAGAGCTGCCGCAGGTCATGATATGCTACTAGGAGGAAGAGCAAGTAGCAGCTGACAGTATCGGTGGCCGTAAGCAGCAGATGTAACGCTGCTAGTGGTTCCGTTTAGCAGGTGAGTGCTAGTACTTGGAGGCGGAGATAGTAGTTAGTATCGCAGAGGTTTAGGGTTTAGTCTTGGTGGGCACTGAAGTTTTTTATAAAAAATTATGTCTAAATTTTGTTTATGTAGTGCTTCCTATGGCTGGCAATAGGATATGGAATAGGCATTACATCCCTTGGTACGTGCGACCCAACTCATGGTTCCCAAAAGTGAATATCAGGGTTTAGGGGTTTAGGGTTTAGGGTTTGCAGACCGGATGCAAAAGGGTTTAGGGTTTAGGGTTCATGGAGGGAAGAGGAGAATCTTGGAGCGAAGACACTTCTGATTTGCCGCTACTACTGCTACTTCTGCTGCTGCTACTGCTACCACTACTACTACTGCTACTACGACGACGGCTATTACTACTCCCACTTCTACTCCTACTCCTAATTACTCCTACTCCTACTCCTACTCCTACTACTCCTACTCCTACTACTACTACTACTACTGCTACTACTACGATGCCTACTCAGGGCCTACTCCTACCCGTTAAAGCAGCTTCCAGAAGCCGAGCAACAAGAGTCTACGCCATCGGGCTGCCCCATTCGCATACCTGCAACGCACTGGGGCCTTCATCTTTGGCATAGCTTGTCAGGGTGTGCAAATAAAAATACATATATATATATATATATACATACACATTTATGTATATGGTAGAAGTTATATTGGAGGCTGTAACGAATATTAAAACCCTATAGTGCGCACACTCCTTCGCAGCTCTGCAGACTTGGCTCATAGGTGTGAAAACTCCGTAGCTGGGTAGCCTCGATTGCAAGAGCAACGACCCTAACTCTTTAGCGTTCACCGTTGCAAATCGAACGCGTAAGAGAACTTTCGGCACCAAACACGAAATCCTCAACCCAAAATTCTAAGCCCTCAACCCCAAACCCTAAACCCTAAACCCCAAACCCTAAACCCTAAACCCCAAACCCCAAACCCGGGAAACCCTTATGTACAGCCAGTGACAGCTACGATCTTCCGATTCTGCGGCCCTTTCGACATGGAGGCCCAAAGATCCGACTGCTTCTGATGCCTCTGCGTGTCTGCGGTGACCGCATCATCTCTTTAGGGTTTAGGGTTTAGGGTTTAGGGTTTAGGGTTTAGGGTTTAGGATTTAGGGTTTAGGATTTAGGGTTTAGGATTTAGGGTTTAGGGTTTAGGGTTTAGGGTTTAGGGTGCAGATTAGTTTTCAGTTTCGTCGGTTTTACCCTGATGCAGCCGTGTGCTACAGGCGGACCGACCGGCAGAATCATCCGACAGCACAGCGGTGCCTCGGCTGCTTCAAGGGATCCGTATGGAAGTCTCTCATCGTCCAACCTTTGTATTCTATACAACGTTCAAAATTAAGCCAGTCTCCAGGGCAGAGTTTGGTACCTAAGGATCGTTTCTGTGAACCCAAACCCCCCAAACCCACCTTTAGTCTTTCTCTTGTTTTGGGCTACCTTGTAGGGTTCTAAAAAGGACCTACACGTGGAAAAACATGGTAATCCCTAAACCGACCCGCGCACATATCGAGAAGTGTGGTAACATGTCGTAACCGTATAATTACCTATACTATTTTGAGGGTTCCTTATTATGGCTTTAGTATAATATACCCCAAAACCTTATTCTAATTACTAGGGCCCCTACATGAGCCGCCTCCACGAAAGCACCTGAAAGGCCCATCATGGAAGTCATTTTGGCTGGTTCAACTATGTTGGGTCTGGGGTGTAGGGCCAAGTTTGGTGTTCAGGGTTTGGGCTGGAGGCTTAGGGTTACGAAGGGTTTGGGGTTTAGGGGTTTCGGGATGTAGATTGCTTGGTTTCGTCCTGTCCTGACCGGAAGTCTCGAAGAAGAGGGGTTACAAGCAGCCGAGCGCGAGGATCTTCCAGAACAGTTTGGACAGGAACCCAACAAGCCCTAAGCCCTAAACCCTACAGCCGAAGACAGCGAGCGATGCAGAGACTAACCCCACGCCGTAACCCCTAGCTGCCCTAGCTGTGAGAGTCGAAGCCGCCACCTTGAACGCCCTGAACACCCTGAACTCACTGAACTCTAAACCCTAACTACGCTTCGGGTTTAGGGTATGAAGGATAAAGGGTAAAGGGTTCAGGGTTTCCAAGACTAAGGCCCTGAACCGCCAAGCAGTGAGAGACACATGCCAGGCTGAGCCAAAGCCAGCCGACAGCCACAGCGAAGTGCCTCGGCCGCTTTCTGCTGGCAGAACTACCTAAGCCCTGAAGTCGAAGTCCTCATATGCTTACATAGGGTTTAGCGGGGTTTAGATTTAAAATGCTTTAAAGGTCAGGGTTCTTGGGTTTAGGGGTTTAGGTGTTAAGGGATTTGGGGTTTAGGGTTAGAGGTTAGGTGTAGGTTTGAGGGTTTAGGGCTTAGCCCCAAGTCATGATATAGAGGTCTGGAAACCCTAAACCCTAAACCCTAGCAGTCTCCTCTTTGCATCGACCCTTCTAATCATGCGATGGTATATCGGCCCCCGGGTTGCTTCTTGGGTTTAGGGTTCGGGGCCTATTTTACTCAATGTATTATACACTGAGTAAGATAGGTCCCATAGCCTAAACCCAAACAACAATCATTAGCGGCTCCGAACTCGAATGGATTGATGGATATGGAGCGAGCAGTTTCGAGATCATAGAGTTGTACGTAGGTTCGAGAGGGCGTAGAGTTCGGGAACAAGATGAAATTGCACTCAGGGTCTAAGGCTAAACCGTAATGTAGGAGCCTAAATACTTGCCAATACTATTGTCAAATGTGGGGTCCGTACCACAATTATAGTATCACGTACCGCAAAATTCCTATTCTGAAAACCGAGGCCCCCACATACTAAACTCTCAGTTGTACCCTTATAGTATCCCTTGAAGAAACCCCTTAAAGGAACCCTATTCTAATAACTGAGGCCCCTCCAGTAGCCGTGAGCAGGTGGCTGAAGGTTGCCCTGCTCCGGAAGTGGTCACATCGCTGCTAGGATGCACTTGCCGAGTTTCTCGGGGCTTCAGGTCGAGGGAGGTATTTAGGGTTCCTCTACCCTAAACCCTAAACCCCTAAACCCTAAAGCGTACATGGGCTCCTATAGGGGATTTAGAAGGCTACTCTAGGAGTTCAGGATTTAGGGTTTCACACGGCTGCGAAAGAATTTGTTTCTGGTGGTTTCGGGTGTCTCCAGAGAGCCCAATACTCCTTATTTAAGGAATAAACACTCATAATATGAAGCCCCATATACTTTGCGGTAAGAGGGGTATTGGGCTCTCTGGGTGGGGGATCAGGTGGATTTGTGTCGCGGTGTAGAGTTCATGTAGGGCGAAGCTGTGGCGGAACGCCCTCTTCGCCGAAGGGTCACGGGATGCAGCCCCGAACCATCCGAATCATCCGAATTCCAGGTCATTTCAAGTGGTCGGGCAGATTCGGTTCCGTCACGTCAGATTCAGTTTCTTTCAGATTGGACTTGCAAGTGCATTCGAACACAGAGTTGCTGGAACCCGGGATGGAGTTTCCAAGCCCCCTTCAAGTCCCCTTCAAGCCCCCTTGAAGGTTCCCTTTCAAGCTTCCCCTTGAAACCTCCCTTGAAGGTTTAGGGTTTCTACCCTTGAAAGCACGTCTTTTTTGTTTAGATGTGCTTGAAGAAACAAAAGTAAAGTTGCATTTGCTTCAATAGAAACTCCTGCATTGATGTAGATGACGGCTTATACTAGGGTTTACCCATAATAAGGAATATACCATAACTCCCATAGTCTAGGGTCCTTAGGGTAATGCGGGATTTATATCATAAACCCTAAACCCTAAAACCCTATAGTTCCCTTAAAGGAACCCCTTAAAGGTACCGTTATAGATCCCTCTAAAGGCAGTGGTTCCTGAGCGACTGTGCAGGTCTCGTGTTTGGGGTGACATGTCTCTGATCCCGTGAGGACCAAGCTGGATGAAGAGATCGCCATGTCTTCCTGGGTTCAGACACCCAGAACCTGGGTTCTTCTTAAGGGGTTTAACTTAAGTTACCATAGTAAGGAAACCATGCTATTTACTATAGATTCCTACTATGGTAACTTAAGTTAACATCCATTAGCAAGAACCCAAAAACTTCACGGTAAAGTGAAACCCCTGAACCCCTAGGTTCCTGAGAAGTACGCTTTTGCCCGTTTTGTTTTATCGTCCCCCTTATTAAAACTGATGGTGGAAAAAGGGTACCCTTATTATAAGGGAGCAAGTCAGGAACCTAGACCTTAAACTCCATACCCACGCCCTTAAACTGCCAGAGGGCACCCAAGCCTTTTTAGAGCCTAGGGACTCAAAAACACTTACTTCAAGTTTGCCCCTACAAAGCCCCTATCAAACGCGTCTGAAACCCTCCTGAGCCCTGTAGCCCTATGGGAACCCGTGTGAGAGCCTTACAAGTACGTCATAAGATACTTATGAAGCCCCTAGCATCGGGGTTGGAACGGCAACCGGTACCATTTACTATTCTTTACGGTCCCTTTTGCAACTAATCTAACCATCCAGGCCTATATTAAACTAGACAAAAGCCTTCGGATCCTTTATTATACAACTCTTCTAGTTTAACCCTCAAGTAATCCTAGTTGAACCCTTAAAGTACGTAATCCTTCTCGAATTAGAAGCCCGATATCCGAACCCGTTCGTGGTAGCTTCCAAGGTTGCTCAAGCCGGTGCATAGGGTTCAGGGTTTAGGGTTTAGGTTCGGATTGCTCAGGGGCAGATCGTTGAGCGGGGAAGGATTCAGGGGTTATAGGGTTTATGGGGTTTTGGGTTCAAGGTTTTGGGGTTTGGGGTTAAGGATGTTTTAGGGTCAAGTCTAGGACCTACAGGGTTTAATAGAAGGCTTGGATTTTTTAGAGGGTGTGCGGGTTTCAGGGGTAAGGGTTTAGGGGTAATCTGGGACTTACTTCTTTTGTTTTAAGGGTTCCCAGCCCGTTCTGGTATTTCAGAGTTTCATGTTTGGGATTCTGGGACTCGGGGCTTAGGGTCTAGAGTTTGGCGTTGAAATCCGGTTTAGGGTTTAGGGGTCTGAAAGTTGTGAAGCTTTGGAGGCTCAGGGTTTTTTTAAGTGTGAGGTTTGGGGGGTCGGATTTCAGAGGTTTGGACACCAGATCCTTTCAGCCCGATACTAGAGCGCTCAGTTGTAGTGACAGCGGTACCCTTGTAATTTTTTCTTGTGGCTTTGGTGTCCCTATGCAGCAGGAATGGCCGGCAAAAGTATCTGTCAACGGGTACTGGGGAGCCTTTACTATCAAAGCCTGAACACGTAATCATGTCCGAGTGCAGTTGTAGAGAGTAGTTGCAGTATCGTATGCTCAACCCCTGTTCGAATCATCCAGGCCCCCATTTTGCTCATGAAACCCTAACCGTAAACTCTAAACCTTTGCCCTAAACTCTAAGTTCGTTTTTGTGCAGCAGGCGCCAGTGGCACGTGCCAGCGCGGATGTGACGGCGCCAGCAGAAGAGGCCTGGTCCAGTGCAAGTATGCTTACGAAATCTGAGGGCTCATAATGGTACTAGTAGTGAACAATAGCTAATCACGCTAATAGCTAATAATTACATGATACCCTGTGGTCTCATAATAGCAAAAACATAGCTAATGACCCCAATTTAGTAATAGTAGTTAATAGTAGCTAGTGACATTGCAATTTTTTATGCTGTATATCCCAGTTGTCGACGGCTTTGACGTAGTACAGCCCACAGGCAGGTTACATAGGCTTTGCACATGCTGATGCCAACAAGTTCCGGTCTTTCCCGTGAGTTGAGGGTGTCTTGTGCCGGCGGAGTGTGACATATGCGCTCCGCAAATTCGAGTTATCTTCAAGTCACCAAAGCCTAGTTCCAAGAATAGTAGACTATACTTCTGAAAGGTCATTCAATATTGGGGCCTGAACAATTGATCATGTTAGGCCTGATAGCTCCTTGAATTTTGGGATTCAATATACCCGCAAACCTATCCTAATTATTAGGGCCCCTATCCTCTGAACTCTAAATCCTTTGTTATAGAACGCTTTCAGGAACACTGATTAATCAGGCGCCTACATTGGTCGAAATGCGTTCCTTGTTTGGGCGTGACTTTCGGTTTTGGATGTTGCCCGTCCGAACCTTGTGGCTCCTGTGAAGAGGGGATAGGGTTTGGGGTTTAAGGCTTAGGGTTTAGGGTTTAGAATGAAGACTGTTCTTAAACCCCATATTAAATCCCAGACTTAAAGGTACCTTTTTTCGAAACCTTGTTCCAACTGATATATATATATATATATGTGAGCATATTATCTATACGTCGGTCGACATATCCTAAATACTGGAACATAGAGAGCAAAGCCTTGCGCCTTGCATGTTCCCTCTACCTGTGTCACAAGACCGGAACCCGGAGCCCATACATTAGGGGCCTAATAATTACCTATACTATTTTTTTTTTTTTTTTTGGGGGGGGGTTCCTTTTTATAATTATAAATTATAGTACGGTGGGCCCCAAAACCTTATTCTAATCAACAAGGCCCCTATATTACAGATC
This sequence comes from Symbiodinium sp. clade A Y106, assembly GCA_003297005.1. Taxonomy (NCBI): domain Eukaryota; class Dinophyceae; order Suessiales; family Symbiodiniaceae; genus Symbiodinium; species Symbiodinium sp. clade A. The sequence goes on from BGNK01002666.1 coordinate 27,118, forward strand.
CTTATTATAGATCCCATATAGAGCCCCTTCAAGAACCTTAAAGGAACCCTAGTCTAATTATTAAGACCCCTATATTACATTCCTCATTTCTGCGACAGCGAGTTCGGGATCCGAAAAGCCGTAAACCTGGAAGCCAACTCAAGCCTGAACGACTGACGGTGGGAGTCAGGGTTTAGGGTCCAGGGTTTAGGGTGTACATCTACATGCATCTTGTTCTGTTTCTATGTATTGATCTTTGTTGATTTTCAGTTTGTTGACTCCGGTACTTGTGTTGGCACCTGTATTTGTGCTTCTATGCCGCATATTCAGATACCTGGACTTAACAAGAAACAGAAAGATCGATAGATAGGTAGATACAGACAGAGAGAGAGTGAGAGAGAGAGAGGGTGACAGAGAGAGAGAGAGAGAGAGATAGAGAGAGATCGAGAGATAGACAGATAGACAGATCGATAGATTAGATAGACTCCTGCGCCCTAAAGCCTGATAGACCGGACGTGCTGGAGAACAGACAGAGATACCAGCATCAAGTCTCATTAAGTCATAAACTCTAAGCCTAAGCTCCTCAGGGTTTAGGGTTTAGCCCCGGATGTTCGCCTCTGACGTTTTGCCGACCTCTGGCCAAAGTGCTACAGAACAATCCTCGCCTGCAGAGTCCGAGTTGCGAGAGTCCAATCTCTGGCCCTGAACCCCCCAGAGAGCCCAATCCCCTTAATTAAGGAATATACCTTAAATCATAAGGGGCTTCATATTATGATTTAAGCTATATTCCTTATTTAAAGAGTATTGGGCTCTCTGGGCCTAATAGACGGATATCCACCAAGACCCGTCCAGAGGCTGCGGAATCGGGGGCAGATGCTTCGGCGCAACCTCTGCAGGTAGGATTCAGCGCTTGGGGTTCAGGGTTTGGGGTTTAGGGGTTACTGGATAGACAACTTTGGGCCTTGGGATTTTGAAATTCACAAGTCAAGTGTTAAGGGTTTAGGAGTGTGATTAAAACACTACCTATAGCCACCAATCTGCCAATGTAGTTCCTTGTTCTTGCTTAGCGCTGTTATGTATGATAGGATGCTAGCCCCAAAGAGCGCTTTGCGCCAGCCAAGGAACTTCTTCGGGACTACCCCTGAACCCTAAACCCTAAACTCTAAACCCTAAACCTTAAACCCTAAACTCTAAACCGTTTAGAAGTTTCCGCGTCACTCGGCTGTGCAGTCTCAAGATTTTTGAGTGCGCGACCTACCCCTAAACCCCAAACCGCGGCTCGACTCGTGGGCTACAGATGTGGTGCGAAGCGTGTTTTTTGTGGGGATGTTATAGGCTGTTCTCTTGCCGCTTCCCGGATCTTTCGAGACGGTAAAGGGACGTTCAAAAAACCAGCATCGTCAGATCTTCGGACTCTCAGGCGGCTGGTGGTCTGTGGCTTAAGCCCGAAGGTTCATGCGGCACATCTGTCCGCACATTCTTTACAGTCCCCATAGAAGCACAACGGCCTAAGCGCGCTCCTTGCCAACTTTCAATCCCTAGGTTTCGCTCTAAGGCTAAGGCAAGTTGAGTGTCTAGGGTCTGGATGAGCCTTAATTCAAGCCTTAAATACCCTGAATTGTAGCGCCCCTAAAGATTCTTAACGGGCCCAAAACCCTAAACCCTACCTAAGCCCTAGAGCCTTTCCCGAACGCGCGAAAGGTGCGTGTGGAGCTTCAGACCATCGTGGGGGAGATGCTCACAAGTGCACTGGTGACTCCAGGAATGACCTGTGGCAGCTTCAAGATGCAGGCTCGGCTCGTCCTTGGGAGGGTTGAGGGTTTAGGGATTTGCAGTTCAAGGTTTAGGGTTTAGGGCCTTTAGGGTTTTTGAGTAGAACCCAGAGAGCCCAATACCCCTTAATTAAGGAATATACCTTAAATCATTAGGGGCTTCATATTATGATTTATATGAGCTATATAGTAGAACCCAGAAAGTTGGAACATGGCTTTTGGAGGATTAGCGCTAGGATCCCTTATACTTTACCTTAAGGGTATGAGGACAACTATGTTCCAACTTTCTGGCTTCTACTATATTCCTTAATTAAATTAAGGGGTATTGGGCTCTCTGGGAAGCCTCAGGGCCTCGCGTTCAGGACTTGGACCTTTTCGGTTCCAGGTTCAGGGCTGCCGGGTAGAGGCCTAAGAGGCCTAAGTACCCTTTCAGGGTTTAGGTTTAGGTTTAGGGTTTAGGGTTTAGGGTTTACGGTCGAGGGCTGTAGGATCTCCTTCAAGCGTAGTAGTAGAGTAGGTAACCTTTAACCTTTTTGGGGTACTATAATCCCAAAATTGTCTCGAATCTACTCCCAAAGGATAACCTTTAGTTCCCAAGGATACAGGACAAGTAGGAGTAACACCCTTAAAAAACCATGCAGGTTCATTTAGTTTCCGAATCCATTTGTAGTAAGGGCGAAAGACGGACCTGTTTCATGCAGTCTGTTGTGGTGTCTTACCATTTACTTGCAGTACCTACTTGGCTATAGGTGGTGCCTTATCCGTAGTTTCGTTTCTAGGGACTATGAAGCCCGGCTACCGCTGGATGGCTTGGGCCTTGTGTACGGGACATAAGAGCTGAAGTTGCAAGTAGTTCGCGTCACCATGTATGAAACCCTAGTTAATCCTAAACGCTGCAGTGGAGGACCAAACTCCTCGCCAAGACTTCTTGCCTCCTGCATGTAACATTATGGTCCCCTTTTTGGTCCCTAATATAATATGGCACCTACACCCTAAACCCTAAACCCTAAACCGAAAGGGACCTCAATTTTGACAACTACCCATGTGTCAAGCTAGGGAGCTTTCGGGTTCCCCGCCGCTCTCTTACCCAGAGAGCCCAATACCCCTTAATCAAGGAGTATACCTTAAATCATGAGGGGCTTCATATTATGATTTAAGCTATATTCCTTAATTAAGGGGTATTGGGCTCTCTGGGTAATATCATCTTCACACCAATCGATATGAAAGCTTGCTTGCACACCGATTAACATTCTGGACTTAGGATGCAAAGGCCAGCCCTGCTAAACCACGCTGGACTACGCCTTGGGTTGAAAACTTAAACCTTACCCTAAACCTAAAACCCGAAACAAAAGAGTTGCAGCAGAGCACGGAGCTCCACAAACAAAGCTCGCGGAGAAGCCGTGGACTAATTTAGGGGCCTTGATGAGTACTCTTAGTAATCTTTCGGGCCCCCATATTACATTGTAGATTGCGAACACCCTTGGGTGCGGCGGGAATCCGACCGGCCTGTTGAGCCATGGCTGGCAGATGGTCGCAGCTTGGAGAGAGCCGCAGGACCTGCACGCGCTACCAAGCGATAAATGAGCAAGGTGCGAGTTGGGCGGCGGCAGCACCACAGGTTGCAGATACATCGATCGCCCCGGTCGTGTGAAACCCTTTATGGCTCGTATACCCCGTTGACTGTGATCTGCCGATTGTAGTCCTCAAAATCCAAAGTGGCGCTTAGGCACGTTAGCCGGTGCTTTCAGTTTCAGTTGGATTTTGAAGGGGGCATGCAAGATCTTTAATGTCTGAGTGCACAGCTGTCGATACGGAACATTCCCATAGTAGAAGTCTCACTCATCAGACCTCGAACCACATGCCTCGCCTGGATTGCCCGAGTGCGAGCGCCGAAACTCTGTACCCTAGGCCTCGTCCTTGCTAAAAAACTATTTACCCTAAACCCTAAACTCTTTACCCTAAACCCTAAACTCTATACCCTAAACCATATCCTAAACTCTATACTCCAAACACTAAACCTCGAAAATCGCCACGAGATCGTCGATCTGCTGCCGTCCGGGCGCTGTCTGGATGCGCTGCTTCTGGGATCCGAGGTTGGGGCGAAGGTTAAGTGCACTATAGGGGCCTAAATAATTAGAATAGGGTTCCTTTAAGGGTTCCTTTACAAGGGCCAAAAAGGGCTACTGTAAGGGTACTATAATATAGGGGCCTAAATCGAATGTTAAGACGGAGCTTAGGGTTCGCGTTTTAGGGTTTAGGGTGGCGTTTAGGGTTTGGCGCTAGGGTCTTATGCACATGCAATGATATTTCGCCTAAAAATCTGAAAATGAGAACAGCAGAACGAATCATGAAATGTCAGCCATAGCCTGGATGAAGTCCTGCGCAAGCGGCAGTTGGTACTGCCAAACGAAGGCAAACAAGTACCTGTACAAATCAGGATTGACCTCTTTGCCACGCTTGGCATGCAGAGTAGCCGGAAGAAAATCCTGTGCTGTTTGCCACATACGTTGCCGGCCTTTTGTTCGTCCGTCGCTTGACAGCAACTTTTCGGGAGAACTCATGCTTCGAGTGGCTCACATGATCACTGGTGACTGAAGGCTTTCCCATATCCGAGACCAAACGAGGCCAAGCTTGAGCGCCATCGCAATGAAGCAAAGATTGCCTCCCGCGATCGGTGCTGATATGGCTCTTCGTCCGAAGACAGCTGAGGGTCAGTTCCGGACTGCGAAGAAACAGAGAGCACATCGGTCTCTTCACCCGCTGGCAGCAGACGAAAGCGAGCATAGCCTGTGGGATATTTGCAATTTTGAGGCAAGGGATCCAACTCTGCCAAGCCGAAACCAGCCCATACCTGCGCAGCTGCCTCACACGTGTGAGCATCCATGCCGAAGCGGGACGCCAGCATCAGCACTTCAGCCCACGGCACCCAGACACCAACCGGCGCCATTGACCGCACTCCATAGCGGAAGTTGTCGAAGCCCCTCATCATTATGTGATTATGTAAAAAGTCATCATTAACATGGCCTTATGAGCGATCTGCAGAACTATCATTATCATCCTCCTTATCCGTGGCATACTTAACATGAAGGAGATATCATTATCCTGATAGCATTACTTCTTTTTGGCCTTGTCCATTAGCAACATAGCGATATCATGATAGCCACCATCGCGATGCTTATGCNATCCGTGGCATACTTAACATGAAGGAGATATCATTATCCTGATAGCATTACTTCTTTTTGGCCTTGTCCATTAGCAACATAGCGATATCATGATAGCCACCATCGCGATGCTTATGCTCCTTATCATCATCATCATCAGCAGCATCATCACCTGGAGCAGCACGGCCACGAGGTACACCTGGGCAAGCAGGATGTTACCAGGTTTGTTAGGTACCTGTTTCCTCCTATAAGGGTTGCTATAAGGAATGTTAAGACTTACCTATGTATTTAGTCTATTTTTGAAAGTTTGAGCTTTTTTGGGGCCCGGTTATTTGAGAAGGGAGAAGAGTACTTGGAGGTTCATGGGTATAGTTGCAAGTATAGGGTTATAGGTACTTCTATAGGGTTTAGGGTAGTTGTAAGTGCGGTGAAAGGGTGAAAGGTAGGGTTCCTTTAGCTTCAGGGTTCTATGGGGTTTGAGGTTTAGGGATATGGGTGCCCCAATTGCCAAGTAGGGTCCTCTAGGGGTGACTACATAAGTTATCATAAGGATGACTATCAGTGTTTCGTATAGTATGGGGGTTCTTAATCATGAGAAAAGACCCCTAAATCTCAAGGAGTACTGTGTGGGTAACTATGCGGGTTTCTATTTCTAGGGCCTAGGGTTTCGGGACCTGGGCGCAGGGTTCAGAGATTCGGGCGCCTGGGAAGCTGAAGGGCGCTTAGAAAGTTACTGTCGTCTTCAGAGTTTAGGGCAGAGCAGTTGTTATTGCAGTGTTGTTTGCTGCGACCCAGCACCACTGAAATCTTAAACCCTAACCCCGCAAGGTACGCTGAATTGCAAAAAAACTCAAACTCTAAACCTTGCAGCCCGAACCAAACGTTCAGAGGTGCTGGACAACGCACAGCCCATGGATGTCGAAGTGCCACGGCAGGTATGATTGATTTCGAACAAGTTGTGTTCCTTGTTATGGGGCCTTTGGGTTACAGGGTTTTCGGGTTCAGGGTGTAGGCTGTCAGAGATTTATAAGGTTTCTATTAAAGGTTTCATATTCCGGATCCTTTATTCATAATTCGAGGCTTCTCCTCAGCTAAAGGGGGTTTGGGGTGTTGGAAACCCGGAAGCCCTAAACCCCGAAACACCGAAACTCCAACCAAGCACTTCCAAGCCTTATCACAAGGGAAGCTAAGACGTTTAGCATAGACGCCTGATGAGTGCTAAGCTCTAAACCCCAACCCAAAGAGCCCAATACCCCTTACATCAAGGAATATATCTGAAATCATCATATGAAGCCCGTAATGATTTCAGGTTTGGGCTCTCCGGGAAACCCTATTAGGGCCCCTTTCAGCCGGGAGGGTGGGAAGAAAACTAGACCCACCACCTGAAGCCCTAGGCCCTAAACCCCACACCCTGAACCCTAATCCCTGCGGCCTTAAGCTTTAAACCTAAAGCCTAAGTCCGGGTCCCAGTTTCTCGAGCCCCTACTGAGGATGGTGCCGTCCTGACCGCCGTGTTGGGCCATCCACGTCACTTGGGTATGTTATAGAATATTTATATACGGGTCCGCAAGGTGGGGCACAATAACTAATTCCCAAGCAGAGCTTTCGCAAGTCCAAGGGGTTGGGTACCTAAGCCCGAAAACCCACCAAAAACTGATCAACCCTGGTGTTTCGCCGAAGTTATCTAAGTAACAGTGGGGCACCGGTGACGCAGATCTGCGAAGCTGAGATGCGACTGCCTCGAAAGACGGGTATAGGCTCGAAATTGGGTTTTTTGTAACGATCTCCAGCAAGGAGAGGCAGAGGAGAAGCAGGCTTACATTCCGGTACAGTCAAAATCAGATTCCACAACCACTCGCGACACATTGGTGGGATAAGAGATCTTCCGGGCTTGGATGGCAGAGGAATCGGAGCTATTTTCCTCTGTGTTTTCTTGTGGACACTCCCGGAAATGACCCGACACCTAAAATGGAGCAAGCACTGGTCAAGGCTTTTTGACTCAACATGTTGACCACCTCAAGTTTCCAGTGCTGCCCTCTCAAGGAATTCGGCCTCGTACTGCCACTCAGAATGCTCTCCGGCAGAGAGATGAGGATACCTGTTGAGGAGATGCCCGATGCGAAGGCCGTGACGCGGCACCTCAATGCCGTGGGCTTCCGATGTGATTTGGGCAGAGGTACGTTCTCCATGGCGAGAGTTTGAAGGATGCTGTCAAGCTGGACCTCTACAATGCAGCAATCTTGTTCTTGCAGCTTCCCAGAACCCCCCGGGAGGATCTAGAAAGTAGATCCCCTAATTTGGGGCCCTATACTACTAATGGTACTTTACAGGAACCCCCATTAAGGGATCTACCTTTTTGGAGCCCTAGTAGATGCTACTGGGGGCTCTTTCCCTGGCCGAGATTGAGTCCAGTCTACAACGGCCGCAACATCCGAACTTGACTGGGAAAGACGGCCGCATAGGCCGGTCATGCCGAAGTCGCAAGCTTGTCAGGGAGGGCAGTGGCTTCCGAGCTTTGATATGGGCAGCTGGGACAGGATAGGTTGAAGTTGTGAAGTTGCTGCTGGAGGTCGGCGCCTACAAAACGCGGCTTACACCGACGCTGACGCGGCTCTGATGCTTCCCACGGTCATGTCGAAGTTTGGAGCTTTCTGCGCGAGGCCGTCATCCTGCACCGGTGGCAGCATCTGAAACAAGCAACGGTAGCATATTGCCACCTTTCAATCGGTGTGGCAGCATCGGGAACAGAGGAACTTCTATTTTCACTTTGCCTGTATCAACGTCGGAATGCCTCAGCACCGCCACACCTCACCCGCCACACCTCACCCGAGCACTCCTGGTGCTCTTGAACGATCGAGTTCGGCTCCCTACCCTAAAAGACCCGACAATCCAATAGACACCTTGTAAAGCCAGTTGACCCTAAACGCTTAAACCCATATTTACAAGAGTCCTATGCCCTAGCGCCGAAGGCTTCCAGCAAAGCGATGCGGACAGCGGCATCATCATTGAGGAACCAGCCGGTGGTATTGGGCTTCTTCTTTCACTCCTTCGCTCTCAGAAAGAGTTTGAGCTTTGGGGTTCAGGAGCTTCGGTGTTGGAGGGCATCGTGGTTTGAAGGTCGAGGGTTTTAGGTTTCAGGGTTGTGATTGTCAGTTTGGGGCTTGAGGTGTCCGGATGATTGCAGGTCGTAGTCTGGCTAGACTTGAGTCCAGTAGCAAAAACAGGGCTTGAGGTTCGAGAAATTGCCATTTAGCAGGGTCTAGAAGGTCTGTGCAGATTGTCTTCGAGATTGTTTCTGGCAGGTTCAGTGTTGATAGAATTAGAAGAGTGTAGGAAGAGGCTCTTCGAGCAGGGGGTGCCGATGTAAGTCTGCAACTGGCTTCTGTCACTCCTATTTGATATAGGGCCTTAATAATTTGCCTATACCATGTTGGGGGGTTCCTTCATATATTTATAGTGTAACACACCCAAAACCCTACTCTAATTATTAAGGCCCCTATATTAGGAGCCATGCCAAGGTTGCGCCTATTGCTGCTGATGTTGTCGCTAGCAGCAACGACAAGAACAACGGCAGGAGCAGCAACAACGACAGCACTGCCGATGACAGCATTCGGTCAGCTGTCAGTAAGAAACGGCAAGCTGCAGCGGCCCACCAAGATAACCCCAACCAGCGAGCAAGAACCGGTAGAAAAAGCGAGACGCAACACGAAGCAGCCGCTGCACGTGAAAGGATAGCAGGCAAGCATTTTCTAACAGCAATCGATAACCAAAACATACGAGTCAAGGCCAACCAGTACAGCCAACCGAAATCAAACCAAACCAAATCAAAACCAAACCAAAGTAACACCCGCCGAGCCGAGCCAAGCACAGCCCAGCCAAGCCAAACCAAGCCCGGCCAAGCCAAGCCCGGCCAAGCCAAGCCAAGCCAATCTAACCAGAACAGGCCAAACAAAGCCAAACCAACCCAACCAACCAGCCACAGCCGCACCATGCCGCAACAACAACGACGACGACGACGTGATGTCGACAAGCTGCAGACATGCAGCCCACAGGCACACGCACATGTACACATCTACATTTTCTTCATTTATATGCTATGTCTATATCTATATCTGTAGCTGTACCTATACCAATGCCTATACCAGTGCCTGTGCCTATGCCCATACCTGTTCCTATGCCTATACATACACCTATCTATCTGTCTACTCATCCGGCTATCCATCTGGCTATCGATCTATAAATCATTTGTCGATCCATATTTATATACATATCTGTATCTATATCTATACTTGTGTTATCATCCGTATCTGTACCTATACAATGTATATATATATATACACCTAACTCTATACCTATCTACCCATCTGTGATACCATATCTGTATCTATATCTGTATCTACGTCTTCATCTCTGTCGCTATGTCTATGTTTATTTATCCGTCTATCTGTGTGTTTATCTATCGATCTATCCATCTATCTACCTATCTATCTGTTCATATCTTCACCTAATATCTAACATCATATCTGACATCGAACACCTATATCTGACATCTAAGACCTAATATCTAACGTCTAATTTCGAATATCTAAGAACCTAATATCTAACATCTCGCATCTTATTCCCCTTATCTTCTATCGAATTTCTAATTCTATCTATCTACGATACCCCCACCCACCCACCCTCCCACCCTCCCACCCACCCACAATAAGAACTAACGAAACTCATCTNTAGAGGGTCCTACACGGATAGAAAATGCGTTCCTCTATGGGGCCCGACCCTAAACCCTAAACCCTCCCACCCACCCACAATAAGAACTAACGAAACTCATCTGTTGTTGATCAAGTAATGGTCAAGACCTCTTCGGCCTGTGTCAAAAAACGATTAAGAGCGCCACATATCTCCTAATGAGATACGAGATCAAGCTCTTTGGTTTGTAGCAGTTCGTTCAGCTTCCCGACCTCTTCACTATACATACAGTTTAGAAGCAAGTTTTTGTACTTTCAACCGTGTCGATATTTCGACAAATTCCCGTAGTTTGTAACCACGTCGCCGCCGTCACCACCACAACCACCACCAGCAGCACGAGTACCAGTGCCGAAGCGCAAGGGATCCTGCTGCAACGAGTACTTACATCTGAATTTGTCTTGCCAACACAGCTACTACCTGAACACCAACAGCAACGACAGCAGCGCCAAGTTCAAGCTGTGATTTGCGAGCAGGTGATCATGTGATTGTGTCTGGACCATGAAAGACCTTGGTGGTGTGTCAGGATGGAGGGAACTGCGCAAGTCTCAAAAGTCGCGGCGAGAGCTTCTATCCGTCGGCACCTTTGACTACATATTTATAGACGAGTTGAGGAGACGGGACGAGTTGAGGTTTTCAAATTCTTGTGACTTTGTGTGGCCAGAGGGGTGGACAAGTGGGGGCGAGATTCAGGGTTCCGTTTTTTGGCTCTGAAGCCTTCCAGGGCTTCGGGTTTATAGCGAACCCCAGAACGTTGGAACATGGGTTTAGGAGGATTAGTGCTAGGATCCCTTATACTTTACATTAAGGGCATGAGGATACTAATGTTCCAACTTTTTGGCTTCTACTGTATAGGATTTGGGGCAGCTACACATCCTCCATCGCCACAACCGCCCGTTTCGTGTTCTTCCCGGACAGCCTCAGTACAAATGCAGCCCCGACACGTTCCTTAACAGCCAGTAGCTTGCCGAAGCCCGTGCAGCCTAAACCCTAAACATGCACAACACCCCTCCACAGCATTCCACAAGCTCTACAAGCGCTCGACACTATAAACTAACTCCAGATTCGGGGGGTACGTGGCCCTTTCGATCTTGCGTCTGACTGTTTAGTGTTTTGGTCTTTTGTAAGGATTAGGGTTTCATTGGGTTAAGGGTTGATTGGGCTTTGTAGCATTTCTGAAAGTTTAGGGGGCGTAGGGGTGCGCAGAATTCTTTTTTGAAGAGTTTAGGGCCAAACCTCGTTACCTTAAGCCGGGACCCCAATTGTTCGAAACCAAAGCGCACTCAACATACTTACCTCGGAGCAACTTTTTGCAACAGCTCTCAGAGCAACTTTTTGCAATGTAATTCCCTAGGCCCTGAAGTCTGTGCCCTAAGCAGTAACAATGACGGATCATGCGCAGAAGCAAATCTGACTGAAGGCTCGCATCCCCGTGCCTCTCGCCGCTGGTCAGCAGCACTACTTCGAGGTCGAGCAGCTCGTGAGCACTGGTGTGTGCGTGTGAGGGCTCAGGGCTTAGGGGTTTAATTACAGGGTTTAGGGGTTTAGGGTTTGGGCGTGTTTCGGGTTGCGAAAGCTGGCCTGATCATCGAATTCAATCCGTTTGAGCCCGCCTTGTGGGTGGCTTTTACATCTTTGTTTTCAATAGACTTCATCGGACATCGGGAAGGGGGCGCTGCAACATCAGCAAATGGAAGGACTCCGCCAGGCATTTGGCCGCCCAGCTTAGTAGGAGTTAGCCGCCATGGAACATATGAAAACACCCCGCATTCACGAAGAAGCTGCTGACCTTTCTGTCCGCCAGAATGTTGAAGCGATGATTGCCAATATCCGCAGCAATGGGGAGGCCGCCGTGAAAGAGTATGCTAAGAAGTTTGATAGCTGGACCAGCGACTTCGTTCTTTCAGACGAGAAACGAAAAGCCCTCATTGCGCAAGTCTCAGAAAGCGACAAGGCTGACATTCAGTTCGCCTATAAGCAGGTTGCTCGTTTTGCCCAGGCCCAACGAGACAGTATTCAGGAATTCAGTATTGAAACAGAACCTGGTGTGCGTCTTGGTCAAAAGCTACAGCCAGTCAGTTGCGCGGGATGCTATGTGCCGGGCGGGCGCTACGCCCATGCAGCTTCTGCTATTATGAGCATTGCGACTGCAAAGGTGGCCGGTGTTCCTTTCAACCCTAAACCCTAAATCCCAAACCCTAAACCCTAAACCCTAAATCCTACACCCTAAATCCTAAACCCTAAAGGTAGCCGGTGTTCCTTTCATTGTTGCCGCTTCTCCTCCACGCGGAGACTCCATCGCGCCGGAAGTCGCCTATGCAATGGATCTGGCCGGAGCTGACATTATCCTAGAGACTTCCGAAAACTAGGGGTACCTTTAAAGGGATCCTTTAAGGGTTCCTTAAAGGGATCTATAAGGGTTCTATAAAGGGTTTAGGGTGTAGGGTTTCCTAAAATTATAGGGGTACAGTACCTTATTTTGGGGTCCTGAAAATACGGATCCTATTATTTAGGGGACTATATTGGGGTCCCCTATTCTCGGAAACTCCCGCTTAGAAATAATATACAGTAGGATCTTCTACCTTCTGGGGCAGTATAATCCCTATATTATGAAGTACTGATAGGCTGTAAGCTCAACTTTTCAACTTTTGGGGTTCTTACAAGGTAGTCGATTCTGAAAGTTTGAGCTTTCATTCCCTCGGGTTTTGAAATTCGGGCCAGTGAGAATATTCTCCCGAAGGTCAACCTTTCGTTCACCTACTTGGAGGTTCATGGGTAGTTATAAGTAGGGTTATAAGTAGGGCTCCATTAAAGGGATCTCTAGGGTTTAGGGTTTAGGGTAGTTGTAAGTAGGGTTATAAGTAGGGTAACTATGCCTATAACCCATATTAGGGGACTTATAGTCCCACTTCTAACCACCCATGAACCTCCAAGTAGGCTACTGGACAAGTAAGGAGATGGGAGGCGTTCACGCAATTGCCTCCATGGCCTTTGGTCTGTTTGGTGCTCAGCCGGCAGATATTTTGGTTGGCCCCGGGAACGCCTATGTTGCGAGGCTAAGCGGCAGCTCTTCGGTGAAGTGGGCATTGATGTATTCGCTGGTCCGACAGAGAGTGCAATAATTGCTGATCACACCGCAGATCCTATGACAGTCGCTGTAGACCTTGCTGGACAGGCAGAACATGGTGTTCACTCCCCAGTGTGGTTGTTCACCACCTCCCGCCCATTGGCCGAACAAGTCAGTGATCTCGTCTTAAAAGTAGCCGGAGACATGCCAAGTGGTGGTGTCGTCAGAGATGCCTGGAACAACCATGGCGAAGTCATATTCTGCGAAACCCGGGAAAAAGTTTGTGAGGTCTCTGATCAATATGCTTGCGAGCATCTCCAAGTCCTTGCTGAAGATGCGACCTGGTGGCGCGAGAATCTGAAGAATTATGGCTCCCTCTTCTTGGGTGAGGGGGCGACCGTCACCCACGGTGATAAATGCTCTGGCACCAATCACATCCTGCCAACCAGGAAGGCGGCGCGGTACAGCGGCGGTCATGTGATGAAGTTCTTGAAGATTCTCACCTGGCAGGAGATCGATCCGGAGGCAAACAAGGTCTTTAGCGCCGTGGGCTCCCGCATCAGCCGCATGGAAGGCATGGACGGGCATGCGCGGTCTTGTGACTGGCGTTTGCGCAAATTCTTCCCAGAGGGGGAATGGGATTTCAAAGTCGCCAAGCAGGCTCGGTATGCTTGATAAGGATACTCGGTGCTGAGACTGCTGCTTTTCCGAAACCCTTTTCCCAGCAGGAAGGCGTGGGGCCCTGCAGGAAGATGTTTTGCTTTTCAAAAACCCTCTACCGAGCAGGAAGTCATAGCTGGCCCTGCCGTAAGATGTTCTGCTGTTCAGAAATCCTGTACCCAGCAGGAAGCCATGGGGGCTCTCCGGGCAGATGTTCTCGAACCTGTCTTGACGCTGCAGAGTCGGGACAACTTCACAGCTTCAACAGAACCCGTGAGAGACATTTTAGAGATAGCCTTGGGTTTAGGGTTTAGGGTTTAGGGTTTAGGGGTTTAGGGTTTAGGGTTTAGGGTTTAGGGGTTTAGGGTTTAGGGTTTATGGGTTTAGGGTTTAGGTGTTGTGGTAGCAATTGGGGGTCTTTCGGGGTTGGGGTACCAAGAAATGGAATCATGTGAACAACCTGGAAGGCCAAACCCAACTGCCAATTGGATTGCCTCGAATCCTTCACGGTGAGTGAATATAGGAGTCGGGATGCAGAGTAACAATATCCCCGTATCGCCCCTATAATAGACCCCCAAAGCGTGTTCTGATCATGAAGCCCGTAATCTTGGCCTCTTGTGTTTTCCTTCACGGTTCGGTAATGCTAGGAGGGCTGGGTGGGTGAGGCTTGGGTTTCGATTTCCGGGAGGCCACGTGAGCCACATCGCTAGAAGCCCTTTCTGATTAGGGTGTGGGGTTTAACGTTTAGGGAAAGTTTAGGGTGTAGCGCTTAGGGCGTAGGGTGGGCAACCTGTTGGTGCCTTGAACGACTTCCAGCAGCGGCGCTGATTTGCATGCCGATGGTTGCTCCTATGAGAAGGATACTTTCAGGGATTATAACTTTATAACGGCTACTACAGGGCTTATATCAACCCTTATCGCATCCTGGTGGTACCTTTGTAGGAGCCCTTAAGGCGCATATTAGGGTTCTACAACCCAGTGGGTCCAAATAGACCTTACTGTTATTGAATTAGCCCCTTGACAACAGCATACGGATGCTCTTTTGAAGCCCAATTCCATAATCGTAGTATGTAGGAACCCCCTGAAGGGTGCTAGGGATCAGTTGGCAAGGTTGTGCTGGTCGGGCATTTTTGTCGAAAGGCGCAAGATCAGTTTCCGTGGCTCAGATGCGATTCGTCCCTATTCTTGCCTGTTGTCTTTGGATTTGTGTACGGTGTTTTCGCCTCGCGGATTCAGTCTCTGCGCAGGCCCAAGCCGTGTTAGAACTAGCGGTTTGAGTTTGTTTGAGTATTTGCAGGGTTTTTTGTAAAGGATTCCTGGCTGGTGGGGAAGTTTTACCGATAGGGGTCACCAAGAAGGGGCTAGTTTGAGGCCTGCCAGTTGACAAGATCACGAGAGGGAGCGGCGCGAAAAACCAATAAACCCTTAAACCCTAAAACCCCTATAGATCCCTTATGGAGCCCTTATAGATCCCTGTAAAGGAAACCTAACATCCCTAATTTATTGTCCTCCTGGCTTGAGTCCCTCTCACATGCAAAGAGGGAGGTTTAGGTTACGCATAGCGGACTGAGGGTTTACTTGGAGTTTCATGGGTAGCTATAAGTAGGGTCCTTTAAAGGGATCTCTCGGGTTAAGGGGTTAGTTATAAGTAGGGTTATAAGTAGAGTAACTATACTTATAACCCATATTAAGGGACTTATAAGCCCACTTATAACTACCCATGAACCTGCAAGTAGGGTTGACGACATCAGGTCTAGCCACGGAAAACCAAAAAAGCCTTAACCTGCAAAGCTTGCCAAACGGATCCCCCAAGACCTATTTGTGTTGGGGAGAGTGTAATACAGGGGCCTTCATATTTACTTATAGGCCTTAATAATTACCTATTCAAAGGGTCCTATAAGGGATCTATAATAGGGTTCTTTCGACAATTTTGGGGGGTTCTTTATTGGAAGATGTGCTTCCCAAGTGACCTGCAAACTATGCTGCAGGGTCGGAATCATAGCAAATTTCATTCCAAATTTGTAGGACCCCAGACAGCCCAATACCCCTTATTTAAGGAATATAGCTTAAATCATAATATTAAGCCCCTAATGATTTAAGGTATATTCCTTAATTAAGGGGTACTGGGCTTTCTGGGACCTTTTCTAATCCGTAACCCTAAACCGGCCGAAGACGCCGTCCGAATTGTTATGGCCCCTTTTCTACCCTCGAACCTGCCGCCTCCTGGGGTTCAGCGAAGGTGTTCAGGATCCGCCCCAAAGTCAAAAAACAAGGATCTTAGGTTTAGGGTTTAGGGGTTCAGGGTTTTCTGGTTAGGGGCTTAGGGTTTTGCGGGTTTAGAGTTTAAGTGTCTCTTAGTTCTGCTTTGCAAACTCTATTGCCGCTTCCTACAACAACCGTCAAGAATGTCGCCCATGCCATGCTTTCCTCTTGCGGATTCGTTCCCTAGAATCTCCGGCAGCGTTCTTCTCGCTGCGAAGGATAAGGTCAGAAGGCGTGACACGAAGGCCCCCCGATGCCCTCCCAGGCCCCTTGCTTAGATCGAGCGGAGGCATGGGGATTTGCCGCGAGCCGCCGCGCATGGGATACCTTGGGAAAGCACAGGATGAATTCTCCTTCTGGTGGGACGACGGCGATATTTACCACCAAGGCAGGAGATGCACCCTGTGGTGTCAGAAGTCGAAGCCTGTCTCCTAGATTCTATCGCTCGCGTACCATACCCGAAGCCTGACTAATTGTATAAAGCTTGCCAGTGTAGATCAGCAGCATCAGGGTCCTGGCGGTTTAGGTTTTGGATTAAGCCATCATTTCCTCAAGCCTGGACGGGACTAGCTGACTAGCACTCTGAAGCCCTAAACCCTATAGACCCTACTTGGAGGATCAGGGGACTTAGTAAGTAAGGTTATAAGTCCCCTAATTGGGGTTATAAGTAATTATAAGTATAGTTACCTTATTTATAACCCTAGTTACTAAGTCCCATGATCNAGGATCAGGGGACTTAGTAAGTAAGGTTATAAGTCCCCTAATTGGGGTTATAAGTAATTATAAGTATAGTTACCTTATTTATAACCCTAGTTACTAAGTCCCATGATCCTTTAAGTAATCCTTGCAAATCTTAAGCCCAAAAGACCTAAATCTTCACCACCGTGAGACCTCGTCTGGCATGTCCGAGTGGCGAGAGCGTAAATCCTCAATTCCCCAATTCCCTAAAAGCAATGCACGCCTGCAACGGCGTAAACTGCAAAGCAGAACCCTCCAAAAGTCCCACAACACATTCGAAAACCGTATAAACCCTCAACCCTGAACCATGGGACACCCTAAAAACGTAACACACGCTAGCCTGCCTGCAGGCCTTCGATATCGTCCGGGAGGATTGACAAAGTCTGAGTTCCCAGAGCTACTTTAAGGCTAACCTTAAACTACTCTAACCTACTTTTTGTAGGTTGTTGAATTATAAACCATATGTAAGATCCATGCGGACCATACAAAAAATTGTTTTTGGAGTTTCAAGAAGGCTAACTAGCAGAGGGTTAGAGTTTAGGGGTAACGTCCTGGCATATGCATAGCCCAGGTGAATACTGGATAGGGTTTATGGTTTTTGGGTTTTATGATTTATGAGGGTTTAGTTGCTTCAGACTCCTAGATTAGAAGGCTCCTTTTAGAGCTTCTAATGACCACTTTCTGATCTAAATCCTTAGGTGGATTCTTCGGGGGTTCAGGCAGGTTATAAACGCTGTTTATCATTGCTGTTTAGGGCTTAGCGTGTAGCGCGACGGTTAGTTGTTACGGTTCAAGGTAGTTTGGGTTGTCGAAAGGGCTTCTCAGAGTCTATAAGTTGTTTCCCCCAGAGCTACAGATTTAGGCTGCAGATATCTGGGGATGTTCGACGTTAATAAACCGCTGTAGTCGCACCAAAAATGCCCCGTGTAATTATGCGGGACACTCTGCCGAGGGGCGTTCATGGTCGAGGGTGTGGGCACTCACGGGCATACTCTGCCCCATAGTTTGGGGGGTTCTTGGGGGTGGGAGGGCGGGCGAGAACGAGGAGGGTGCAAGAAGAGTGCAAGGAGAACGGCGGCTTGATAAGCTAAGACAGGCGCACCGAGAGTGGGGGAACGGGAAGTTTATGTTCTTTTCAAGGTTTACAGGGTTCTCTTGGGGCCTAGGTTGAACAGCGGATAGGATTGGGTGGAATACATGGGCCCTAAGAGGGTATGGCTTGGATAGCAATAACAATGAGGAACCCGCAAGTATGCTATTCAAATGACCAATACCCCCAGGGTCCCTAAATTAGATTATTCTTCCGGCTTGCGTTGTTTTGTTCAAGCCTTTGTAGGACAAATCGGCTTTGTGCCTGGAGAAGGCAGTGTTTCGCGTGTGTGGGTTGCTTCCTGTTTCCCGGAACCCATCGGTTCAGGGTCTGGCTAGCAGGGATATATATATATGTATATGTATATGTGTATATATATATATATATTTATTGAATTGTTGCATATAAAATCCGGCATTATGGCCCCCGGCACCGTAGACTTTGGAAATTGTGCTGTATGCCTAGTTGCGGACAATGCAAGACTTCGGCCATCAGCAGCGAAACCCGTGTATATGTTCATTATTGTTCATATTTACATACATACCAATCTGTATGTTATTAGTTGGTCCACCAAGACCAAAACCTTCATCTAAGCATTGTCGTCTCTACAAATGACGTCCATTGGACGCTAAGCCCCTAAGGCCTTAGACCTGTTCTGCTTGTCGCCTTCAGTATGTCTGAAACCCGAGCCCTCAGCCTTGTGGGAGTTTACGAAAATAGGGGACCCTACTTGGAGGCCCTTTTGACTTAGTAAGTAGGGTTAGTAAGGTGGGTTATGGGGGATTATAATAGGGTTTCTAAGGGATACTAAGTAGACTTACTAAGTCAAAAGGGCCTCCAANCTACTTGGAGGCCCTTTTGACTTAGTAAGTAGGGTTAGTAAGGTGGGTTATGGGGGATTATAATAGGGTTTCTAAGGGATACTAAGTAGACTTACTAAGTCAAAAGGGCCTCCAAGTAATATAGTACACAATTGTCTCCTTAATATAAGGAGCCCAAAATAGGGTACCCCTAATTTTTGGAAACTCCCTTGTGAAGGTCGCATCCCATGGCCATTGGCGATCGCGTTGGTGTGATCGTGGACCTGAGGCAGGCATAGTTCAGGGCGTCGGCTTCTGTTTAGGTTTTCATCAGGGTTCTTTGAATGGCCCCTCAACCCTAACGCCTAAAACCCTAACCCCTAAACCCTAACCCCTAAGCCCCTAAATCCTTCTATCGATTTTTTACGGATTCTATGGTGGTGTCGAGATCTCTTGGGTTTAGGCCATGGCTTTGGGGATGTGTACGTTTTGGAATTTCCGGCTTTTCGGATAGTAGAAGTTTGAAAACTACTACCTTCCCTTAGGGCTCCTCATTAAAATGCTCCTTTAAGAATCCCCCAAAGCCATTTCTAATTGTTCAGGCCCCCTGTAAGGGGCTTTGGAGTACCATACTTTAATACTTTTTTCTTATAGGAACCATTATGAAATAACAGTTTATACTTTTTGCTCCCTGGTTACTTAAAAAGCCCAGTAAAGGAACCCTTAAAGGAACCCCGCAACTGTTTGATTAAGGCCATTAAAGCTTAAAGGTCTGGGGCTGAAGCTTGGTGGACACGGTTGTGTGCGTGTGTGGCTTTTCTGATCAAAGGTGCCCTGTACCAGCACCCCCCAACTACCCTCTAATATATGCCTAAATACCCACTATTAAGGACCATAAGGGCTCTAATAAGGGGTCTTGGGGGGTTTTTGTACTTTACCTTCTTGCATGTTGAGGTATCTATGAAGGGTCCGGGTTCAAAAGACGGCTCCATGAAGGGATATGGGAGTTTCCGAAAATTAGGGGTACCTTATTTAGGGTTCCTTGTAATAAGGATCCTACTATTTGGGGTACTATACTAGGGTCTCCGATATCTACGGGCCCTGTCTGCGTTTATATAGGGCTGAAGGTTTTTTCGGTGTTTAGAGGCACAAGGCACTTATATAATACTTCATGCCTGCGAAGGCCCCTACACAGCTGGCATTGAAAGTTGGATTCCTACACCTTAATCCCTCAACCTTACGTGGAGTTTCATGGGTAGTTACAAAATGGTTTATAAGTCACGTAATAAAAGTTGTAAGTTGTAAGTATCGTACCTTACTTATAACCCCACTTTGGCTACCCATGAACCTGCAAGTAATGGTTTTAGAGAATGCTTCCCAAACGCCCCAAAACCAGTGGGGCAGAGTTCAAAAGTTGGGAGTTGAGCAGCTCTACGCTTCGCTTACTGTCCTTAACAATTAGCGTAGGTTTTGGGGTATACTTTTATATGGTATGCTGATAATCAGGAACTTTCAGGAATAGCAAGGGCTTGGGTAGCCTGATCATATTAGGAACTCCGCATTATGCATTATGCAGGCTTCTATGCTAAAGTTCATCTTCTTCGGGCCTTCCCAGACCCGTGCGAGGATCCAAAAAGTAGATGGTTCCAATAAAGTACCTTTTAGTAGATTAGGATCCCGAAACGGAGGTTCTACTTTTAGATCCTCCCGGCAGTCTGGGTTTGAAGGCAGACTACTTGGAGGCCCTTTTGACTTAGTAAGTCTACTTAGTATCCCTTATAAACCCTATTATAATCCCCATAACCCACCTCACTAACCCTACTTACTAAGTCAAAAGGGCCTCCAAGTAATGACTAAGTTGACACAGCAGCAAGGTTTTTTGTCGTCGCTCGCGCCAGGCATCCCGTTGCGCCCCTGGAGTTCGTCTTGAATCGAAAATCTACGGGGCCCTTCTTGAGGCATACTGTGAAGCACTTGGTCTTCGAAGGACATGCCCCCTGAAGCTATCAAAAGACGGAGGCCTTTGGTTGATAGCCTTCCCTTGAGGGGTGCTCTATGTCTCGGGTTCGATAGTGACTTCGCTTTGCATCTTAATCTCTGTAATACCCGTGATAAACATACCACCCTCCCGCAAGAATGATTCCAAAACGATTCCTGGGGCCGTTGCAGAAAGCACGATGGGTTGCACTAATCAGATGTGTACATGACTGTAGCAAGGTAGCATTTCAGCACGCTTCGCTGGAGGATTTGTAGCGTGTCATGGTTTAGGGTTCTAGACTCCTAGAGTCTATTGAGCAGGGTTTAGGGTTTAGGGTTTAGGGTTTAGGGTTTGTTTAATCTCTTGGCCTTGACGGTTGAAACATGGTGACATCATGGAGCCCTCAGTACACAGTCCATTAAGCCATATAGTAACCCTGGTACTAGAGCACAGTGTGAAATGGTCACCTTCGTAGTCACGGGTTCTGATTATCATGAGTCTTAGGTACTGTTGGTTATGCATGTTATGCACCACAGCAACGTTGCTGACCCTTGCTTCGATGTCGATGTCCTTCGGAGGTGAACAAAAAACAAGCTCCGGTGAAGGGTTTAAGGTGTACGCCCCAAATTCGAATCTTCTCCCCTCACAGTCGTGCACCCGCACTCGAGAGCAACAACATGGGTTCCTCGCACGTGGACCCTCAAGTTTCAGGGTGGTTTGCGACCCTAAGCTTATCAAAACTCCACATGCGGAGGCTCCAGTTACCTGCCAGTTTAGGCATCATACACTAGAATGCAGGAGACATGACATGCTTTCTCGGTCTAGGGGTTGCAGGTTAACCCGAATCTTAAACCCTATAACTTGGAAGCAGGGTTGCGTTTCGAAAGGAGAGGGGATCAACCGGCTCGATCCATTACTCACGGGCTTGACGGTTTAGGGATTTTAGGGTTTGGCGTTTAGGGTCGTAGGGTTTGAGAAATTATATTAAGTTTAAGGTCTGTACGCCGGAACATGATCCTGGAGCCTGGCTCAATACATGGGTCCGGAATACATAATTAATTCCTCAGGGTTTTCGTAGGAAAAGTTGAAGTTCAGTGTATCTGAAACCCTTATTCTGAGTATTGAGGCTTCGAAATGAGGGTTTAGGGTTGAGGGTCTGGGGCACGTGCAAGCTATCAATCCTCCACCTTCAATCTGCCCGAACCCTTAACCCCATCTAAAACCCCGTTCTAGAACACATAAGGGAGTTTCCGAAATTAGGGGTACCTTATTTTGGGGTCCTTGCAATAAGGATCCTACCATTTTAGGATGCTATATTAGGTTCCCTTATTTTCGGAAACTCCCATAAAGAGCCTTTATAGAGCCGCGAGTCCCCTGCGCTTGAGAGAGACCTAGGTCCGAAAGCTTAATTAAAGCCCTAGCTGGGTCCCTAACCCAGAGAGACCAATACCCCTTAACTAAGGAATACAGCTCAAATCATAGTATGAAGCCCCTTATGATTTAAGGCAATATCCTACATGTGCAACCCCCTTCGTATTCTGACTGCTGCACCCTTGAAATATCTTAAGCCATGACCGCTAAACGTCCTTAAAGCAACCCAAGACCCCGAAACCCCACACCCTAAACCCTTTAAAAAGCCTTCAACCCTAAACCCTCAACCCTAAACCCTCAACCCTAAACCCTAAACCCTCAACCCTAAACCCTCAACCCTAAACCCTCAACCCTCAACCCTAAACCCCACACGGATCCATGCGAGACGAAATAGGGACGTTCAAAAAAAAGCCACCGCCGGGGAGGGCTGCCAGGGAGCAATGAAACCCAAAGGAGCCCCGCTCTACCCCTGCGTGAGCTTCTGCCTGAACCATGTAGGCCGCGGCAGATTGTAGTGCGGAGGGCTTGGGAAGTTGGGGTTTAGGGCTTAAGAATTGAGGGTGGGATGCTCTCCGGGCCCCATTTTTACGGTGGCTTCGGGTGGGCATGCATGAGGCGGGCTACTTGGAGGCACTTCAGAGAGACCTCGTTCCAAAACTCATGCAGGGTTTAGGGTTTAGGCCTAGACCCCCCAACTACCCTCTAATATACCCCAAACACCCACTATTAAGGGCCATAAGGCCTCCATTAAAGGGCCCTTGGGGGGTCCTGGGGGAGCGGTCGTGGATTTAAGGGCTTCCGGCCCGAGTCCTGCACCCCAAGCATCCCAATGTGAGTTTCAGAACATAGGGGACCCTCACCGTCGGTCTCGTCTGAGAACGCCGCATAATTTGTTACTCTAACACTACTCCGACTAAAAGAGGATCCGGATGCATGAATGCCCAGAGAGCCCAATACACCTTAATTTAAGGACTATAGCTTAAATCACAAAATATGAAGCCCCTTATGCTTTAAGGTGTATTCCTTAACCCTAAACCCTAAACCCTATAGATCCCTTAAAGATACCCTAGGTCCTATATATTCCTTAATTAAGGGGCCCCTTGGGCTCTCTGGGAAGGAAGCCCTGAGTTGGGGAAACTCCCGTACACACGTATCGTTCCGACTACCGCGAAGCGCCGCGTTTAGGGTTTAGGGTTTAGGGCTTAGGGTTTAGGGTTTAGGGTTTAGGGTTTAGGGCTTAGGGCTTAGGGTTTAGGGTTTAGGGCTTAGGGTTTAGGGCTTAGGGTTTAGGGTTTAGGGCTTAGGGTTTAGGGTTTAGGGTTTAGGGCTTAGGGTTTAGGGCTTAGGGTTTAGGGTTTAGGGTTTTGGGATAATCCGATCGCCAATCGAAGCCGCCGCCACACCCTACAGAAGGCGATTAAGCACATTTGCTTCGGAGTTTAGTGTTTACGGAGCAATGGTCGTGGGACCAAACTTGACGAAAATTCAACCTCATAACCTCACGACTATAAAACCGACCTAAGCCAGAACAACCCTAAAATTTCAGTCCTCCTTCTTTTGACTGCAGTTTTTTATCTAACTTCCTCAAACCATCACGTCGGTTTCTTCTGAAGAGCGGAGAGTGGGGGGCTTACTTGGAGGCCCTTTTGACTTAGTAAGTAGGGTTAGTAAGGTGGGTTATGGGGGATTATGATAGGGTTTCTAAGGGATACTAAGTAGACTTACTAAGTCAAAAGGGCCTCCAAGTACGGTACAGCCCGAAAACCCCAAGCTGGCTGTCAGGTTGTTTTGCCAAACTCACCCATCTTGGGCCTCCTCCCACGGACATTGTGCCACGGCATAGCCATAGGATGTACAGGGTTTAGGGTTTAGGGTACCCAGGGTTTAGGGTACCCAGGGTTTAGGGTTTAGGGTACCCAGAAAGCCTAAGACCTTTTGGGTGAGGAATATATCTTAAGTTATATGGGGCGTCAGATTATGGTATAAGCTACATTCCCTACCTGAGTGGTATTGGGCTCTCTGGGAGATAGGATGTAGGCTTTAGGGGTTTAGGGCTTCAGCTTCTTTAGGGATTTCGGGTTCAGGGTTTCGGGTTCAGGGTTTCGGGTTCGGGATAGGGAGGCACCGATGTTTGCAGGCACAAGGATTTACATTGGATTTTCACAAGGGATTCATACTAACAAAGACCCCTGCATAGTCATGTCAGGACCTTGACTATAAGGATCCCCCAAAAGGGCTCTGATGACCCCGAATCCTAAGCCCACGAACTCTGCAATCGGGCTCGTTTTAAAAAGCCCATGAAGGGCCATTGTGCATCATCCGTTGAGCCGTTAATTGAGGTGCAGGGTGTAGAGGTTTGGATGCTCTAAGGGTTCGAGGGGTTTGGGGTTTGAGGGTTTGGGTATGGTGGATTAGAGTAAAGGGGCCGGCTTATGGTTCAGTGTTCAGGGGAGCCTTTACCCCTTTCCCGCGATACCCCTTTGCCGTGCCTCAACCTTAAACCCTAAATTGCAAGGGCCAGCGGACCTCCCCATGCAGCAAGAACGTTTTTGGGTTGCTATAATGATCGGAATAATTAGTTGGTCCAATATCCCCTTGCAGTGGCCCCCCCTATACTTCCACTTTAATTCACGCCAAAATGCTATTCCAATCATTACAGGGTCGTTGTATTGTGCATCTAGCTACAGAACTTGGGCTAAACATTCTTCCTGTACATGATGGTCACTGTCACACTTTGTCTTGCCAGTTCAAGCAGCAAGACCGCTTTGAATTGTCTTCGCGATTGCACTCAAATCGGAATGGTCTTGTCGTATCGGAAGCCTCGACCCAAGTTTCTGTGAGGGCTTGACGAGGGTAGCTGGTTGATAGAAGTTTGAAAGTAGTACTGTTTTCACTATTCCTTACGAATTTCCGTATCATGTACCTTGTAAGCGCTAAGCCCTGAAGCCCTAATTTACACAGTTAAACTGTCAAGCCCGAAAGCGTGAACTGTGAGCCACAAGCTAGATGTCCTGGGTCTGCAGGTGCCATGGAATCCCGATGAGGCCGACAATTGGCGCGCCTGACATGAAGACACATTACACAGAACCCATGTTAGGGGTCTGAGAAACCCCACCGAAAACTTCCCATTAACCTCCAAGCTCCCACTGTAAATTGGGGCTTAAAGTTTGAGGGCTCAGGGGTCCGAGTCTCAGGTGGAGAGTGTCAGGGTCACTGCTTCAGCGTTTGAGGTGCAGGCCATAACCTATATCTTTGTCATAGTTGGGTAACATTTTACATTTTTATGGGTACTTAAATCCAAAAAGGAATCAAAAATTAAATGTTTAATCCTATCCCGACCATGAACTAGATATCGCTTAAACCCAGATGAATGTGGCGAAGGCTGGAGTCACCCAGAGACCCAAACACCTTGACTTAGGAGTATACGTCAAATACAGTGTAGGGGATCTTTCCTAAGTGCTCAGGATGTTAGAGTCTCTGGGTGATCCGAATCGTTGATCAGCCTCAAAGTCGCCGCAACAAGGAGTGTCGAAACAACCCAGCAGGGCTTGGGATTAATAGTTCAGGGTTTAGGGTTTAGGGTTTCGACAGTCTCCAAAGCCCTACACCCCAAAACCCCTAGCCCTAGCCTATGATTCCGGCCAAGACCGGAGGACTGTGTCTTAAATCCCGAACCGTGAAACCCTGGCGCTCTGTCACTACGACACGGCCCCTGTGCAGTACGCGGGCTGATGCATTTCGCTTTGTTATTTTCTTTGTACAGGTTCCATGCGAACCCTGCATGGCGGGCCACCCTGTGTGCAAAAGGGAGACCAAACAACCCAAAGCCCTGAGCCGCTTAGGATGCGAAGCCCGGCATTTGGGAGTGCAAGCATATTTAGATGAGACATTCCCAGAGAGCCCAGTACCCCTTAATTAAGGAATATACCTTAAATCATTAGGGGCTTCATATTATGATTTAAGCTATATTCCTTAGTTAAGGGATATCGGGCTCGCTTGTTAGATCCTAACTACAAGCCTCGAGTCCTAGATCCGAAGCCCACACCCTAAATCCTAAAGCTTCAACCCGAGGCCATAAACCGTAAACCCCAAAGCCTAAAGCTTTCTACAGACCCAAAGGCAGAAGGAGCTTTGGAACTCATGGTTGATAGTGCAGGGTGCTCGAATCTTGCGCGACGAAGCGATAGTTCTGCAGGTCTAGGGTTGAGGCTTAGGGCTTAAGGTC
Source organism: Symbiodinium sp. clade A Y106 (assembly GCA_003297005.1). Lineage (NCBI taxonomy): Eukaryota > Dinophyceae > Suessiales > Symbiodiniaceae > Symbiodinium > Symbiodinium sp. clade A. The sequence continues at coordinate 52,964 of BGNK01002666.1, forward strand.
TAGGCTGTAGGATTTCGTTTCTGTGTAATTCTTGCAAAACCATAAACAGGCCCAATACCTCCAACGTTTTCGAGGTAGTTGGGATAAGTGCGCCCCAAGGACCCCAGCTACCCGGATGCCCTTGATTAAGGAACACTCCAGGGAAGGATGCTGGGACCCCCTGATCTGGTTCAAGGTACATAGCTCGTGGGGGATTTGGGGGTCTTGAAGTGTCTAGAGAGCTGGAAATCATCGTAGGGAACACCGAAACTGCTGGTTTCTTTGGTCCCAGGTGGGGTTTCAATCTCCGAAGAAGAACCTTCGACACCGTTCTCCCTAATTTTCATGTTGCTTTCCCCCCCACAGCAGAAACAACAAGGAAGCACGGCTTCGGGTTTGTAAATTTCTTGTAATTCATAGCAGGCCATCACGGACGATGCCCCTACGGTGCTAGGTTTTCCCGCCGAGAGTATGGATCGGCTGTCATGGAGTCACGCAAATGTTGATGTGTTAGGAGTTGGAACAGCACTTTGGAGTCCTCGCAGTAGCAAGCGCAGCAGGAGGAGGACGAGGCGGAGGAGGGGCAGCAGCAGGTAGAAACAGCATCAGTAGTAGTAGCTGCTACTGAGGAGTTTGAGGATTCACCGGCCGTCGTAGTGTCGTCGTCGTCGCCGTGGTTTTCGTCGATGCGGGCGTCATAGTTTCTGCACCGTTATCATCATTACTAGTAGACGCAGCAGGATCAGGACTTCGTGAAGCACACGGAGCGGTAGCCTGTGATTCAACTATTCTGCTGACTCTTTCTTGGCGCTGGCCTGCTGATCGGTTTTCCGTAGGGCCGGAACGTAGTGGTCCTGGCCCACTCATCACTAAACTCCGGCTCCTGAGAGCTGCAAACTGCTGCAGTCTGTTGGAGCCGTAAGGGTTGCAGACTCTGTATAGATCCCTATAAAAATTATGGTAACCTAAATTAAATCCCTTAACAAGAACCCAGTAAGGACAACATGGCTGTGGCTCAAGCTCTTGATCCGTGTGCTTCCGTGCGCGCCAACATGGGGCTGCCGTCGCTCGACGAGGAACTTCAAGCCAAGATCTTGGAGTATCTGAGTGACAACTTAGTACATGTTCTAGCTCCCCTCCGAGTCTTGCAGAGGTGACGTACCCATTTGTAAACTCTTGTTGCGAGTCCTGAGACTACACCCAACAGGTACGTGACAGAGCCCACGGCTTGCGTGAGTTGCAAACCCTGGAAGCATTTCCTCTATGACAACCTGAAGCTTGACACCTGCATCCGCTTCAAACAATGCTTGAATGACAAAAATCCGCTGGCATATTGCTACAGTGCTGTCCGGCCTTTGGGTGAAGATTTCGAGGAAAGTGTTGGGTTCAATTTCCAATTTTTCCGCGACGGAAGCTACAGGCTAGCCTGGACTAGGACTTATGATGCATGGTCATCGCAGGGCGAGCAGCACTATGGCAACCGGGTTCTGGAGTATGGCCATACTTTGATGTGTTTTTGGTGACCTCTTCCTTAAAGGACACATTCCGAAATATCTGTTCTCCTGGGTTACTGCAAAGCCCAGGTAAGTGGAGGCTTGAGATGGGCCAGGTGTGCTGCGAAACCCTCGAGCCGCACGAAGAGGCCTCTGAGACTCAGATGAGATATGCACCCGCGGGCTACAAGTTCGCCGTTCCGGTCGAGGACATTCTAAGCGCAGAAGGTACGCGTTCTTCGAAAATGGGTATCCAGTTTAATGAGTCATTAGGATCCTCAGGATAGCGACACCCCAAGAAGGGACCAAAGTTTCAAGCAGCATCTTGATAATTGTGGAACTCTATACATAAAGTTCCACAAATGTTTCTCAAACCCAATAGGTGGGACGCCTAGGCCAACTTCCTAAACCAACCCTGTAGATTTGGGTTGAGGGTTGCCCTTCATGTGGCTCACACGACAGCCGCTGGTAGTGTCTGTCGCCTTTGCCAGACCGTCGTCCCTTGTCTGGCAAGTCCGAGCACGAACGTCAACATGCCTCAGACCATCAAATCTAAACCCTAAACCTCCTGAAACCTTAAATCCTCCAGAACCCCAGAGCCTTAACCTTAAAGCCTTAAGCCTATGACCTTAAAGCCTTAAGCCTATGACCTTAAAGCCTAAAGGCCTAAAGTTAGGCCTTAACCCTAAAACTTACGCCTTGAAATCACGCCGAAAGCCCCTGAACCCCTAATTAATGCCCTACAACCCAAAAACCCTAAACCCTAAACCCTAAAACCCTAAACACTAAAACCCTAAACCCTAAACACCGAAATGCCGAAACCGCCAGGAGGCTACTTCCAGGCGAGGGATGGGTCCCGTGCAGCCGACTGGGAACTCGGGGCGCGTGTTAAAGAATTATCGTTTCAGTCACCATACAGTAGTAGAAGCCAGAAAGTTGGAACATCATTATCCTCATGCCCTTAAGGTAAAGTACAAGGGATCCTAGCACTAATCCTCCTAAAGCCATGTTCCAACTTTCTGGGATTCACCATAACTGGGCTTTGGAGTGCCATACTTAAATAGTTTTTTCTTAGAGGAACCCTTTGGTTTACAAGTTTATTTGTCGTTTCAGTCACCATATCCGTACTTGGAGGTTCATGGGTAGTTATAAGTGGGGTTATAAGTCCCCTAATATGGGTTATAAGTACAGTTACCCTACTTATAACCCTACTTATAACTACCCGAACCCTAATCCCTAAACCCTAGAGATCCCTTTAAAGGAACCCTACTTATAACCCTACTTATAACTACCCATGAACCTCCAAGTAACCTTGAAGAACCTACCTTTTTGCGGTTCCTTATTATGATTTCCTTGTATAAGTCCAAAAAATGGTAGGTTATTCCGGGTTCAGGAATGGTTAAGGGTTTTAGGGCTTGGGGTTTTAGGGTCTAGGGTTAGTTCCAAAAATGCTACAAGCAGGCGATTGCACAAGCCCTGATGCACAAAAGGGGGTTAGTTACCATAAGATTAGGGGCTTATAGCACATAGTACCTAACCCTAAATCCCAAAACCTTCAAAACCCTTAGCTTCAGGGACCTACAGTAGTAAATAAGATGGTTTCCTTACCATGGTGACTCAAACTTAGCCACTGAACAAGAGCCTAAGCCCTAAACCCGGAAAGCCCCAAGCCCTAAATCCTGAAATCCCCAAACCCGAAAACCCTCAAACATCCTACACCCCTCCCCCTAAAACCCGGAACCCTATAGATCCCTTTCAAGGAACCCTTATGGATCCTTTTAAAGGGAGCCCTAGGCCCTAGACCCGAAACTCGGGAGCCTTGCCAGCTGCGTGCGGGAGTTAGAGTCGAAACCCGAAACTAAGTTTAAGGTTTAGGGTATAGGGTTTAGGGTATAGGGTTTAGGGTTTAGGGTTTAGGGTATAGGGGTTTAGGGTATAGGGTTTAGGGTTTAGGGCTTAGCTGACCTTAAACTCCCAAACTCTGGAGGCCCAAAGCCCTTTAAAGCCCAAACCCAAAATCCCTAAACCCTAAACCCCTAAGCGCCCTAAATCCTAAAACCCTAAACCCTTAACCCTAATCCCTAAACCAAAAAAACCCTAAACCCCAAAAAAATCCCTAAACCCCTAAATCCTCAAGCCCAAAACCCGAAACTACGTAGCTTTAGAAGAGCCCAGGAACTCCCAGCCAGAACGGGGAAGCTCAACGATGGTCAAAGCATCTAGGCCGTTTAGGAGTTATAGGGCTTAGGACTTGGAGATTAGGAGTTAGGGCTTGGGGATTTAGGGTTTAGGAGTTAGAGCTTAGGACTTGGGAATTAGGAGTTGTAGGGCTTAGGGATGTAGGGTTTAGGGTTTAGGAGTTTGGGCACTTAGGGTTTGGGGTTTTGGGATTTAGGGATTCACGGTTCAGGTGTTAGGGTTTAGGGTGTAGGACAGTGCAGGGTCGGGGCCGTTACCCAGAATAGGGTGCTTTACATGATTTTTGATGGTTCCTATAAGGGTTTAATGTACTGTAGGGCTCTTAGCAATTGGACTAGGGTTTTTGGCATACTATAGTATGCTTATACTGAGGAACGGTATGGGCAGTTGCAGTATTTTGCCTTATTTATTGCTGAGAATAATTAGCTGCTAAGTGTATCGTGAAACAAACTCAAGTCGCTTACGTGGGAAAGCAAGGCACAGCTTTTAATGTGAGATTAACATTCAACTGGTTCCGAAACCCTGTACACCCTACGGTTGCACTGGCTTTAGCGTGGGACCCCCCGACCCCCAAATTTCGGCGGCCTGAATAGTGGATGTCGGGGTAGGGGCTGTAGAGGGAGATTAATCCGTGCCCCCCATTTGTTAAACACCTCTTCGTAGTAAAAACACTTTGGGGCCAATTCTCCCGAAATCATCCTTGCACTTTAAAGCCCAATTTGCATCAAGGACGGTCAGGCGCAAGAAAAAGAGGAGGAGCAAGATCAGGAGCGAAAGCCAAAGCAGGAGCAGGAGTAGGAGCAACAGCAAGAGCAGGAGTAAGAGCAAGGGCGAAAGCAAGAGCAAAGGCAAGAGCAAAGGCAGGAGCAAGAGCAGCAGTAAGAGCAACAGCAAAAGCAAGATCACAGGCAAGAGCAAAGGCAAGAGCGAGAGCAGGAGTAAGAGCAACAGCAAAAGCAAGAGCAAAGGCAAGAGCAAGAGCAGGAGTAAGAGAAACAGCAAAAGCAAGAGCAAAGGCAAGAGCAGGAGCAAGAGTAGCAGCAAGAGCAAAAGCAGGAGCAAAAGTAAGAGCAAGAGCAGGAAGAAGAGCAAGAGCAAGAGCAAAAGCCAACGCGGGAGCAAGGGCTAGGAGCAAGAGCAAGATCCCTCAAAAGTGAGTGACAGCGGAGGCGGAGATAAAAGCACAACCTAATGACAAAGACATGTTCCGAGTTGTTATTGGGAAGTGGGGAGCCCCCCCGTTCAATATGAAGGGGAAGGGATTAGCTCTTTAGAGGCGTGTGCGGTTGGCCTGAGGAGGAAGCGCGTTAGACAGTAATAGCACAGTAGCACAGAAGTAGTACAGTAGGAGGATGTAGGGGTGCCTCGAAACCAAGCCCCGATCACTCCGAGACTAACAGAACAACCCTCTCATGAAGACTTTCCTTCAGCTTACACTCCCCGCATCACCATCGGAGCCCCAAACCCTATCCGCTAAATAAACCCTTAATTTGTTTCGAAAATGGACAGTTGCGTCGCATAGACGTGCAAGCTCCTTGGTTTCCTGTGGTAGACTTCGATTCCAGCCATGCGAGAGGGAAAAAACTTAAACCCTGCACCCGAATTCGTAATTAGGTTAAAGCCCTGGTTCCTTGCTATGAATATGCTCTGGTATACCCCGAAAATCTATGCTGCTTGGTACGGCACCGAACCTTAGCCTTTAGGGTAACCCTTATAGTGACCCCGTGCACGAAGTGTACCGGAGCCAAATGGTGACCCCGTAACTGATACCCTTAAGGATTTCTTTTAAGCCCTGAACCGCTACTACCGGAAGGGTCCTTTGTACTTTCTCGAGAGGCGCGGAGGGTTTCCAATGCAGTTCTGTTGTGGCCTGCGTAAGTAATTATATGCTATATACTATATAGGGTACATGGAGCCTTAAAGATACAGTTGATGATGCAAATCCTGCTTTACCCATAATAAGGACTATGCCATAATTCCCATCGTTTAGGGTCCTTAAAATTAATGCAGGATTTATATCATCAACCGTAGGGCAAGTTAAAGCCCAGGCATCTGGACTGCGGGAATGTGGGAGCCTGTGGAAACCACTGAGAGAGAGGCCGTCCATCGTCCAGTGAGGGCCGATGCTGGGCCTGTGTTAAGAGGGGTTTAGGGTTTAGAGTTTAAGGTTTAGAGTTTAGGGTTATAGGGTTTAGGTTTAGGGTTTAGGGTTACTATAGGGGCTTAAATAATTACCAATACTACCAGTATTTTGGGGGTTCCCTATTATAGTTGTAGTATAAAGCAAACCCTATTCTAATTATTAAGGCCCCTATATTAGGATGTTTTGATTTTGCGTGTATGAGGGTGTTAGGTTAGGGGTTCTTAGTGGTTTTTTCGTTGGCCTACAGAACCCAGGATGCCAGGTTTGTGGACATCGATGGAGAAATCCATGAGGCCTCTATAAGCGAGTTTCCGAAAATTAGGGGTACCTTATCCTGGAGTCCTTATTATAAGGATCCTACTATTTGGGGTGCTATATTCGGGTCCCCTATTTCGGAAACTCCTCAAGGGGCAGGGTACTACGGACCCTCGGGAACCCCATGGAACCTTAGGGGGCACAGGGAAGAAATTTAGGGTTACCCTAAACCCTTACCTAAACCCTAAACCCTTAACCCTTAGACCATGTACCCTTAAACCAAAGTTATATGAGCTCGAGATCCGAAGACCTAAACCCCAAAACCTAAGCCCGCGACCCTAAACTTAAAATTTGCACACTGTACCCTAAACTCCATAATTAAGCCCTCAGCGACCACTCTTGAAACCCAAAAGAACCCTGACCCCGAAACCCTGAACCCCTAAACTCTCAACCTGAAACTGATAAACCCCAAACCCGACTAAAGCCAGATGTATCTACCACCCCTGAATCCCGCAGACCCTACACCAGAAACCCCAAGCATTCAACCCTCGGTCTAAGCACCACACTGAGTGTCGAGCTCCTGTCGCGCCTTTCAGCCTTCCAATCTACGTTTCTCTACAGACCTCGCCTGGTATTGCCGAGTTTGAGCGTCAAAAAAACCTAAACGGTTTAGGGTTTAGGATTTAGGGTTTAGGGTCCTAGCCCAGAAACTCCAAGCCTTCAACCCTCAACCCTAAAACCTAAACGGTTTAGGGTTTAGGGTCCTAAACCCTCCAGGTCTCTGGTGACATTGTGGCGAACTGGCCTGAGGATCAATGGCCACGTCTGATGCGCTGTCGACTGCGCTTTGGGATCCAGGGGTAGCTAGGGATTTTGGTTCAAGGATATACTTTTTCGGGGATGGTCTATAGGGCTGATAATGTAGGGACTAAGGGTAGTTAGGGGGCTCTTTCTTAAAGAATTTATATACTATTTGGGTATAGGGTTTAGGGTTAAGGTTTCTTTAAGATTCTACTATTAGGGTATAACTATAATGTATAGGGCCTCTACTGTAATAGTTAGTATTCGGGCGTAATATATAGGGTTAATAATGTAGGGATTGTATGGGATCCTTGGGCAACTTACTCGTAGGATGAAGTTTAAAAGTATGAGCATATAGGGACAATAGGGCTTCCATTCTTTACAGGGATTATGCTATGATGTTGTTTTTGGGTATGAGGGTTCTTGAGAGGGTTTTGGGTGTCGGTTTCTCTCCATTTGGGTTTCGCGTTCGTGGTTAAGGTTTTGGGGTTTAAGGCAGGATCTGGGCCAAATGCCTCCAAATAAGGAGTGTGCCTACACCTTCTTTAATGCAACTTGAAGTGGATTTCTTGATTAAGGGCTTTGGGGATTTCTGGAGATGGCTTTTCGCGAGGGCAGATGCATTTTCCACAACGGCATCTACGCAGCTTGCCAGCTCTGCACATGTCCAGAATCTTGCGGCATTATCAGAGGGCCCACTGTCACAAGGCAATATCCTGCATTGCTGCAGCATTAGGTCTTATATCCCGCTTCTTTAAAGTGGGAGCTCTTAATCTTACGCCACCAAGACATGACGTCTCACCTGTTATCTGCGAACCCGTCGACATCGCATGGATTGCCCGAGCTTGCGAACGAAAAGCATGCCGACACGTGAGCACATGAGATGCGCAGTCTCGAAGCCTGAAGAGCAACACACACACACGCACAACACACACACACACATACAACCCTAAACCCTAAACCCTTCCGCGCACAGACTGACAATACAATATCTCCACACTGCTGTGAAGGAGCCATAGCCCGTAATCGCTAGACTTCCCACATCCGTCAGTTCGTATATGCATGGATGCATTATCGCATCTTCGGGCGCTGTCACTGCTGTTGCTGTTGCTGTTGCTGTTGCTGTTGCTGGTGCTGTTATTGTTGTTATTGTTGTTGTTGTTGCTGTTGTTGCTGTTGCCGTTTCATTTTGTTGTTGTTGTTGGTGGTGGTGGTGGTGGTGGTGATGGTGGTGGTGGTGCAGCTGCTGGTGTTGCTGTTGTTCTTGTTGTTGTGGTTCTGTTCGCAGAAGTATCGGAAGTTCAATCAGACGTGCTGCCTGCGCTGAAGGCATTGATGGCGCTGCGGGCGCTTCTTCTGTCTCTGCTGCAGGGCACCCAGTTCCAAGATGGCTTTTTCTTCGGTTGCAACCGAGATACTCCAAGCTTCTTCATTCTTGCTTGATTTCAACATCTTGATCATCTGTTGTTATGTCAAACAGGTGTGTAGTGTGTGTATATATATATATACACATGGTTATATACATACTCATGTAATGTAATGTATGTGTATGTGTATGTCTGTGCGTTTGTATGTATGTATGTACGTATGCATGTATATCCGTGATATGTACTCTATGCCATGTAGTGCATAAGTATTACTGTGTACAGGAAAGTCAGGCCGTTGTCTGGGTCCGTGGTCAAGTTGCGGTGATACAAGTGATGCTAAAGGGTCACAGAGGGTATACTACAGCAATGCCGCGGTTCGGCATGTTCTGGGACCCCTCAAACCGGTGACACGGATTGAACCCGAAACCAAGCAAAAAACCCCAAGCTTTGGGGCATTCTTGTCTCGCCGCAGACCATGGCTGCGCCCCGCAAATTGCATTTAGGGGTCCCGGCCGTAGTTTCCAACTAGGGTTTGCCTGGGGGGTTATACCATGGCGTCGCTGCGAACTTTACCATCGCTGTTGCAGCTAGCATGTGGACGTCAGCTGCCTTCATGACTGCCGATCTTATGCTTCCTTGGTGGATAGCTGCTACCAGTCGCTTGCTATTTTGGGACACGTTGTGGCCAATGGTCATGGGTCTCCTTGCAGGTTCGGGGGCAGTTATAAGGGGGGACTTATATCCCCATGTATAAGTACCCATGAACCTGCAAGTCGTTCTTCGGACGGGGCACTCCGCAACTTGGAGCAATGTGCACTGCTCTGGCTCAAGGACATGTGCATGCACCGTCCGTCGTTGTCGGCACCCTAAACCCCAAACCCTTGTTAATCTTCAATCCCTAACTAGGTAGGGCTTTGGGACATTCTATATTTTCCCTTTTTTGGCTTACTAATATTTTTCAAAAGCCTTAAAAGCCCCACCTAGCTAACTAGTACCTTAAAATCCAAGCCTAAGTCTGGAGATCACCGCCTGGGCCTGGGATGATATAGACAAAGTCTGCCTATTCAACCCCTAAACCTATCACCGCAGAACTACATTTCTTGGTGCTCCATCTTGTAGATTAGAAGAAACAGGTAGGTTGTTTGTGGCAGCAGGTAGCCTAAACCTTTCCATATCGTCAATACCAGCTACTCTGGACCGCAAGGGCTTGAAGGAAGAGTACCTGAATCGCGTTCATATTACTGCGGACTTTCTTTACAGGGTTTGGGGTTTAGGGCAGCGGCGATTGCCACCATGATCGTGTTCAGAGCTCCTGCAGCACGAGGAGGTTACAACTGCGGCCGCTCAGCAGCACTGCATCGCTTCTTACTTTTTGCCCCGAACGAAGGCTTCCGAATCCACGGCCATTCTCGTGATGTAGCCTTAAAGCTAAACCCAAAACCCTAAACCCTAAAACGCAAAAGCCAATCCCGGAAGCCCTGAATACTCCAAGCTCGTGAAGGCTTGCGGCTAGGTCAGACAAGTAACTCCGTCGGCGACGAGGCTAGCCATATAGATACCGTACTTATTATGTTTGTGTGCATGCTTCCACGCTTCAGCCATGAACCGATGTTTGGGGGATCTCCACATCCACGGTATACATACACATATATGTATGTATACATATATACATACAATATATGTATACACACGTATGTGCATATATTTATATATTTGTTTATTTATACACACTTATTTATGGGTCTGCTTGTTTATGTATTTAGTTATGTATATAATGCAGCAGACCCGGAGCCTGCAGGCTTTCCAAGGCGGAGCCCGGCGGGGTTGCGTTCGCATCTCTGCAGACTGGCCAAGGCCAAGGGGGAGGCCCAAAACGCGATGCTGGGCTTACTTGGAGGGTCGGGGACCCTAAACCCTAAACCCTAAACCCTATAAAACCTAAACTTTCGGGTTTAGGGATTAGGCTTTAGGGATTGGGGCTCAGGGTTTTAGGGATTCGGATTTAGGGCTTTGGGTTTAGGAGTTTGGGGGTTCGGGTTGGCTTACTTGGAGGGTCGGGGGACTTAAAAAGGAGGTAATAAGGTAGAGCTATGAGCGTCCTAAAAATAAGGGATCCCGATTGGGGTTATGGGGCTTAACCTAATTTAGCAACCCTGGGTCTGTATTCGGGTTCTTTATATAAATCCGAAGGGCTATCGGGTTTTTAGGGGTTTCGATAATTTGGTTCCTACATCAGAGTTTCAGGTCTGGGGCTTGCCATGGGTTTGGGGTTTAGGGCTTTGGGTTTACAGTTTAGGACTTCGGAGAGACCTCGTTCAAAAAGGGCTTTGGGGTTACGGTTTAGGACTTTGGGTTTAAGGTCACCATTTTTTTTACAGGCTTTAGGGTCCTTTTTTTCGTGATCGAAGAAAGGGTACTTGGGGGCTAGGTAGGACTTTATCCTCTTATTTACTAATATTTTTTCAAACGCTTTAAAAGCCCCACCTAGGGGGGTGTTGGTATGCTTTAGGGCTTTGCTTCGAGAGCCAATACGGGAGAACAGCTTTAAACTTTTGCCCTTACCTATTTGGACTTCGGGTTTAGGGGTTAGGGTTTCGGGGTTTAGGGTGCGGCTGACAGACTTCTGAATCCGCGAGAGAGAGAGAGAGAGGGTTGAGGGTTTAGGGTTTAGGCTTCATTTGATCCCGGGTATTGAGAGTTCGGGTTTAGGGTTTGGGGTGGTATGCTGCTGTATGGGCCCGAGGTTTTCAGGGCATGCTTGATGAGGGACGCGCCACTTGACCCTCGCGCTCCAAGCTGAGCAGTGCTTTACGAGGGTTTAGGGTTTAGGGCGAATATTAGCTGATTGGCAGAGTCTGGGTTCAAAAAAAGGGCGAATATTAGCTCAGGACCATCTCTGAGGAACAGATCGAGGACTCGGAACTTGCAAGTGCCGCAAGTGTCGCTTCAGGTTACAGCAAGGGCATGGGCGTTGGGGTCTTGGTGTCAGTGTTTGAGGTTTGGAGGTTAGGGCTGCATATCTGGATGCCGAGTAGCGTGTGACAAGCCCCTCGAGCATGTTTCGTTTTGAACCTCGTCGTGAGGCTCTCACCACCACACTCGGACATTATTCCACAGCTTAGTATTCCACAGCTTGCAAGTTCAGCCCTGCATGCTGACTCAGAGGACATGAGTGGCGTGTTGTCCAGAGTCATGATCATCCCCGGCGTGCCAGACTTTGCGAAGATGGAGTTGCTGGGACCTACTTTGCAGTGTTTGTTTGGTAGTTGGTAGTTGGGCGTAATTTTGCCGAATTCGCTGCGGACTCACCCCTTCTGTTTGAACCCGATGTGTAATTTCTCTGTACAGTAGCCAGTCCCTGTATCATTATGCTAGAGCGCGCCGTAGCACGGTGCCCGAACAGAATAGGACCCCTTTAAGTTAGAGTTTAAGCCCGACTTATACGGGTTTAAAAAGCCCATGAAAAACCCTATAGATAGCCTGAGAAGGTTGGTGAAGAGTGGGATGCAGCAAGTGGCCGGCGTCACTCCGCTCAGACGACTGCCATGCAGACCTAACATGCAGGCTGTATAAGGCGTGTCTCGCGTTTCGTAAAGGTCTTGCCAGTGTGAGAATGGTTCTTATAAAGATAATGGGCAGAAATAAATCGAAATCGCATGTTAATTTGGTTCCCTAGTATTTTTATCAAACCTAAGCGTAAACACTAAATGCTAAACTGTGGCCCAGGATCAACCGGACAAGGGGGGGGGGGGGGGGTGGTTGGCCCTGACCTTTAAGGGTTGTTTTGCCTACTTGGGGGGTCGGTCCCAACCGCAAACTTCGACTACTCCGTCCCAAACCCACTTCTTTTCATCCGGTTTTGTTTTTCTTTAGGNCAGGATCAACCGGACAAGGGGGGGGGGGGTGGCTGATTGGCCTGAGCTTTAAGGGTTGTTCTGGCTACTTCGAGGGTTCGTTCCAACTGCCAACTTCGACTAGCTCGTTCCCAATCCACTTCGTTTCAACCGTGTATGTTTTTCCTTAGGAATCATTGTTCGTTCCTACCAAAGTGTAACCCGCCGGGGTGGTTTCAGGCGCCACATGTCTGTTAGCAGCTTGTAGAATCACACGCCTTAAACCTCACAGACCCTAACCGCAAACCAAACCTTAAAGACCCCTAAGTTCCGAGTTGCGAAAGCATAATGACCGTTAAGAATCTTGCAAAACCCTTAAACCCTAAAAACCCCAAACCCTAAACCCTAAACCCCTAAAGCCCACCCGGTATACCCCTAAAGCCCTAATCCTCGAAGGCTCCCACCCCTAAATATTGAAGATCCGAGAGCCCCCGGGTTTAGGGTTTAGGGTTGCCCCCCTTCAAGGCCCCACTCCCTAGACTACTTGACCTTACCCTAGTTCAGAGACCCACCGTCCTAAACCTGCCGGACCCTTATTTCTTAAACAACTTGAAAGGTTTAGGGTTTGGGGTTCCTAACCCTGAACAGTCTAAGGCAAACTTCTAGAACCTGAGAAAGTCTTTGTGAAAGCGTTAAACATTCCATGTCCCGCAACCCTAAACCCAAAGCCCAAAAGCCCTAAAACCTTAAACCGAGAAGTGTACCAAAAACCTTTAACCCTTATATAGGCCCAGAGCCCTAAACCGTCAAAGCCCTAAACCCGTATAGAAATAGGAGGTAGGATTAAGGGGACCCTTGGGGATATAGACCCTCTCAATAAGGTCCCGTTAAAGAGAGCCAGAAGTAGGGTTCAGAAGGGGTACCCTGTAAGGGGTCTCCCTAATACTACTCCCTCAGAAAGCCTTAGGGTGTGAGTGTCAAACAAACCCCTAGGCCGTGAACAGCGACGCCCTCCCTCCCGAGCTTCGGTCTCAACTTCGCACGGCCTTGGGCGATCGGAAGCTGAGCGAGGAGCCAGATGACGGGTTAGGGCTTTAGGGGGTTTTAGGAATTGGGGGTTTAGGGGTTCCGGTTTAGCGTCTAGATCCAGACTTCAAGAGGCCTGGATGCAAAAAGGTTTAGCGTCTAGTTTTTTTGAACGGTTTAGGGCAATGAGGGGTAGGTAGTTAGGGGTCTAGGTTAAACTTACTTAACTATGGGAGAGCTTCTAACTTTAAAGTCCTATATGTTTGGTTTACTTTAGAAAGTTTGAACTTTTTTGGGCCCGGTTATTTGAGAAGAGAGGTAGAGGTCAGGGTGTAGGTTTAGGAATTGCGGAAGGAGCCTTTAAGTCGTTCAGTGGGCCTTTTTTTGTCCTTTTTGTGGTCTTAGGTTCCGTATGGGAACTCCCCAATACCCAGAAGGGAGCCTTTTTTATCCCTGGGCTACTGGGGATCGAGAGTTTTGCAGTTCAGGGTTTAGGGTTTAGAGTTTAGAGTTCAGGGTTTAGAGTTTAGGGTTCAGGGCTCAGGGTTTAGAGTTTAGGTTTCGGGTTTAGGGACAAAAGCCTCAAGCCCAAAAGCTTCGTAGTGCAGCGTCGACAATGCAAGCCCCAGTGCAAGATTTCTATCGACCCTGCAACGCTAAAGCTTAAACCCTGCACCCTAAACCTTATACCCTGAGTGAAGTGGGCAATCGGCCAACTGAGTAGGGATGTGGAAGTGCACAGGCTTGGAGCTCAGAGTGATTGTGCTGCCAAAAAAACCTTATACCCTAAACCCTAAACCCTAAACCTTATACCCTACAACGTAAACAATTGCAATCGGAAAGACAGGCTTCAGACCTGCAGTGGAAGCATCGGAAAGATTTCGACGAGTGGTGGGGGTCCAAGGGTTTAGGGTTAAGGATATTTAGGTTTAGGTTTCGAGGTTCAATTTGGGTAAGGAGGACAGTTTAGGGTGGTGTTTAAAGTATGACTACTGGAACCTCGCCCCAACTTAGCCGTGCTGCTAGAATAGAGTTCCTCACAGGAGCTGGGCGGGCAGCTGACGAAGGCCAGCATCCAATTTGCGCTTGAAAAATTCTGCGAGTGTTCCGAAAGAGGGTTCAGGCGGTGCAGGGCTTATGTTTCTCGAAAGGGGTGTTGCAAAGACTCCGGTGAGTTGTGTCTTTGAGCCGGGGGTGCTGATTTATCTGTGGGGAGCGTGTCGTGGATTGTAGAGCTCACGATTTGTCCATGAGTCGTACACTTATTATGGGGTAGCATGGCACTAACTTCAAGTTGAGTTTGTTCCAATGAGATACCTGTTTTGATTTCATGGTACCTTGTGAGAATAGACATGCTAAAAGGGATCATCGTGCAGAAGAACACTACGAGTGTCGCTGGCAAATTGTCGCATCCTGTCATCACATCGATGGGGATTTTATCAGTTTAGAAACGTCTCAAGACTCGCGAGAACCCTCCGAAGACGGGCCGGTGCTTATCAAGGCCAAGTAAGGCCAATCCTGCCTACTGTACAGGAGAGCATCAGCAATGCATATTGGTGGAGAAAATCAGAGTTTATGTTCCTTCTAGAGTAGTTACCAAGCACGGGTGGCTCACATGAAAGATGCTGTCATGTAGCCGTCGATACGACGCCTTCCTGCACCCCCTCCCCCCCATTCTTTTCAGGCTGGCTTTTTAGGGTTCAGGGGTTACTGACACCTTGCCAGGCATCAAGGAACCCTCAAGAGGTTCAGGAAATCCAGGAAATCTGGGTTTAGGCTTGTTCATGGGAGCTTTGTATCTGCTCTGGTTGGGGAGGGTCAAGAAGTTACAGGAAGAGTTCATACAAGAGCCCAGAGAGCCCAATACCCCTTAATTAAGGAATATACCTTAAATCATTAGGGGCTTCATATTATGATTTACGCTATATTCCTTAATTAAGGGATATTGGGCTCTCTGGGAGTAAGTTTTGCTGCATGCCTTCTTTAAGTTGCCGCAGCTTGCAAGCGCTTTCTGCCACCTTCGCCGCACGAAGCTGCCCTGTACTTCTTAAAATCTGAAACCGTACATTACCAGCACCGTAAATTGCCGGCACTGGAGGACTGCGATTGCGACTTCTGCTGCGCTGTCACCCCTGCCTAAAGATGTGAAACAGCTGCAACTCTTAAGTGGGATTACGCCTTCCCAGAGAGCCCAATACATTTTAATTGAGGAGTTTACTGAAGTGCCAGAGGGATCCTTGACATGTATTGAATTTTTCCTGAAGTACTAACTAACCTTAAACCCGTAAACCGTTCACTCTAAACCGTCTTGAGCTTCCTGTGGAGGTCATTTCCCCGATGGTCGACATCCCGCTGGTGCCGAGGGAGCAGAAGGCAGATAGGGTATCCAGTTTAGGTTTTGGGGTTTAGGGTGGTGCTTGAGCTTCGATCGGTGCCGATACATGGTACCAAGCACTACCCTCAGGAGGCCTGGATGCATTTACTCCAGGGGCCTAAATGATTACTAATACTATTGGGGTTCCTGATTATAGGTATATACAGTATAGTACAATGGGCCCCGAAACCCTATTCTAACTATTAAGGCCCCTATATTGGGCTCTTTCTAGCGACCTCTAAGTTGCCTCGAAGCTCATCTTCAAACTCGGGCTTTCATGGTTAGAGTAGGGTCTTCGGGCATACTGTGGTATAGCGGCAAAGCTATATGGGGAGTATAAGGAGATATCATGTCCGAGTATTCCGACCTCCTTTTTCCGCATCGAAAGAGCAAAGCTCGAAGAGTCTGCTGCAAAGCCGCGGTGGGGGTTGACCGGGGACTTAAACTAAGGGCCTTAACCCCTAAGTCTGACTTACACGCGACTTGTCTCGACTTCCTTTTCGTTAGTTCAGGGTTTCTAAGATTGTAAAAGCTCGCAGTTAGTTGGAGTTGAGGTATCCCGCTCCTCAGCAGAGACTCTTATGAGGGTTTTTGCTGGAGTTAGGTTTGCTGGTCCGGAGTTGCGTGTGGTTTACCTCAGCCGCGAAAGTGTAGTTCTTTTGGGCCAAAGCTTCCCCAATTCAGAGTTCGATCTGCTCGGCTATCTGGCACCTAAATAGTGGGATCCTTATTATAAGGACCCCAAAATAAAGTACCCCTAAACCCTAAACCCTAAACCCTTAAACCCTAAACCCTAAACTCCGAATCTGCTTCAGGAGGAGGTGGTGAAGAATATCATCTCCTTTCTGATTGTGCAGAAGGAGAGGCCGACGCCTGACATGTTGATGTGACGACCATTGGTATGAGCACGTTTAGCCAAGGTAGGCTTCTTAAATCCTCGAAATCTTAAACTTGGCGTAACCCTAAACTCTAAGCCGCTAGCAGCGGTCGTCTTCCAAACGCCCAGCGACTAATCGCTCTCAGACTCCATGCGAGGCGGAAAGAGATCGTGCAAAAAAAACCCTACTATAGGGGCCTGCATGGCGCCTGGATCCAAACTCATCGGTCGCACCTGCACCGCGGACCATTAAACCCTGAACCCTAAACCCCAAAATCCACGACGGCTGTGGGTTTTTCGCAACTGTGAGCCAAGCTGCCTGGGCTACAGGGTTGCTTGGGAAGTTCGCTGGACTGCAAGACATTGAGCTGGCTACATGCTCTACTGCATGATCGGAGTACGGTGAGCTTTGCAAGGCTGTGACATACTGCATGGATCACATGCCATTCAGGAATTCCGGTCGGCTGCATGGCTTGGAATTCGCTGCAAGAGTTACCGCATGATCTGGATGGTGCATGGCCACTGGCATGAACGGTGCGATGGGATGCTCAGCAAAGGAATTTATTGCAAAGGTTGCATGACATGCCCGTTTGAAACCTGGCTTTTGCATGATTGCGTAGCATACAGTGTGCCCGCGATGCGTGATGTGGACATTAGCGGAAGTGCACACGCTGACTGCTTGACGACGGCTGCTACTGCTAGTCCTATATGCTGGAGAAAAGTTGGTGGTTTCTCTTGCTGATTGAGAAGCATCGGGAACTGGGGGCGTGGCTGCGATGCCGAATTCTGGAATGGCCTGTGAGCTTTCCGGTGACTCCTCCCGTTTCGGCTTGAGTCACGGAAAGCTTGTGGCAATGCCGCGACAGGTTGAAGAGACGGACGGTGCAGACGTGTGATGCGGGAGGTTTGACTGTTCAAGTTGAGCGACTGCAGTGTGGGAGAGTGGATGGCGCGATGTAGGAGGGTTCGTTAATGTTTTGGGAGGGCTAATGGGCCGGTATCCCTCGGCCAATGTGCTGCTTGCCGCCAAAGCAGGAGCAGGAGAATCTGCTGTACTTCGCCATGAAGGGCACCTACGTGGGTTCGGACCCTCGGAGTTCTCCAAAGTAGAGTCCTTTTAGGGGTCCTTAAAGGGATCTATAAGGGTTTCTATAAAGGGTACTTTAAGAGTAGATTTCTAAATTAGGGTCCCTTTTGGGGTCCTTACGGGTTGGGGCTCAAAAAGGACTATAATCTAGAGAATACCCATATAGGGGCCTAGTCACCAAATACTATGCTTAAGGGATCTATGAGGGTTCCGTACGGGTTTAAGGTTTAGTTCGGGATACTTGCCCATAATAATATTCCCCGGGCTCCTTCTCGCATTTACATAATTTATATACCCTCACATCCAATTCATATCCAATTCCAAGGCCCCTCTGTTGGGATCTTGTGTCAGGCTTTAGTGTATAGATTGTCGGGCTGAGGGTGTGAAAATTGTTTGCACTGCTGTGCGCCGTGCTTACTTCCGTTGCTTAATTATTCCGGGTACTTGCGAGAGGCCGTCCGATCCAGCACATTTACCGGCAACTGCCAGTCGACCTTTGTGCCCTGCACCAGTAGTAGTGAGTTTGGAAGTTTGCATCGAAGGCGAAGTTCGCCTATACCACTGGCCGGGAGATGCTGAATGCTGCCGCAGCTTTGCGAATCTCGGCCCCGTCAGGATGCAGGTTAGACAGGGTTTAGGGCTTAAGCTGGTTTAGGGTTTAGGGTTTAAGGCTTAATTAAGTTTAAGGTAAAGTTGTGCGAATCTTCGCATGAATCCAAGGTTTCGAGCTGGGTCCCGGAACTTTAGCTTCAAGGTCTTTAACCCTACATCCCAAGGCCTAAACTAACCCAAAACTTCGACCCCTTAAAGACGACATACCTCAAACCCTAAAATTTAAAACCCCCTGCTATAAGCCAAAGGAAAGAGAAAATATGTATGTATGTATGTATATATATATCTATAGGTATATAGACAGATATACCATATATATATACATATACATACACACACACACATAATGGTCACGTAAAGCAGGGTAGGCTAGACATTACCTGCATGCTATTTCAACCTGAACCTGCAGAGATGTCACATCTGCCGTCTTTGGCAAACGCAAGCTAACTTTGCATCTCGGTCCGTCTGGCTTGATGGGTAGGCCTAAACCCCAGAACCCGAAAACCTTAAAACTTGAACCCTAAAGGGAGGGATGCAGCGCCAGCTTCTACCTACATGCACTGAGGACAAGCCTCTAACAGAAGCCGCTGGGACAAGCCCCCCCCCCCCCCCGCCCCTGCTCCGCGCTATGCCGCTATGTAGTCTGCCGAATTACATTTCCCAAAACCCGCGAAGCAAACCCTAAACCCATACTAAACCCTAAAGACCCTGGAGCTGATGACCGCTACAACACTCTCTAGAACCCTCCTTAAACCCTGAACTCTACACCTTGAACCCTGAGTAACCATGAGTAACCCATAAACACCAGAACCCTAAGCTAAAAAACCCTAAACCCTAGACCGAAACCCTAGAACCCTAAGCTCCAAATCCTGAAGTGGTGCGGTTCCTTCGTGGCTGTTGTATGGGAGCGGAGAATGTCGTCGAGTGCATGTTTCACCTGTTGAGGCTATGCAAGCTTGGGGTCTGGGGTTCAAGGCATTTAGATGGGGTTAGGGTTTAGAGGCTTCAGGGTTTTATATGGAGTCTTGAGTTGCTCTGTCGTTGCGCCTTCCAGTCGATGGTTTCGCCTGGGCGTCCCGCCTTTGCGTCGCCATCATTCCGGTACTACCGCTCCCTAATCAGCAACCACCTCCAGTAGTTGTGTTACTTGGAGGTCCTAAAAACTAATTTGATTTGGCACTTCTTTGGAATGGTAGCCATGAGCTCTCTCTGCACAGGGTTTGGACTAGTGACTAGAGTTTATCGGGAGTGTGTTGTCTTTGCTGGTCGTGTCGTCCTCACTCCGCGAACCCATAAAAGTGTGCCTCGCCTGGAAATTCCGAGCACGACCGCCGGAATCCTGTACCCCTAAAACCCTAAACCCTAAAACCTAAACCCTACAGACACAGACACAGACACACAAACACACACACACAGAGAGAGACGCACACACAGACGCACACACAGACGCACACACAGACGCACACACAGACGCAGACACAGACGCAGACGCAGACACAGACGCAGACGCAGACACAGACACAGACACAGGCACAGGCACAGACACAGACACAGACACAGACACAGACACAGACACAGACACAGACACAGACACGCACACACACACACACCCACCCACCCCCACCCCCACCCNCCACCCACCACCCATCCCCACCCCAGCAGCACCCACACCCACACCCACACCCACACCCACCCACACACACACACACACACGGCGAGCTGCGAGAGTCCAAACCCTGAGACAGGAAGCAAAAACACTGGGGCAATTTGAGAAGTTTTTTGATTCCCCTTTATGGTTCCTACAGAGGCACCTGTTCAGAAAAACTTTTCAGAGCGCCAAAACTACAATCCAGTTAGGGCTTAGGGGGTTTAGGGGTTAATGATTTAGAGTTTAGGGTGTAGGGTTCCGTATAATCCGTAAGAAGCCCCAAAGCATTCAAAACCCTGAAATTTCCGCAGCCCCAAACCTTGAGACAGGAAGCAAGAAGAGTCGCCAGCAGCTTGCAAAGAAGCTTTCCAAACAGATGAGCTTGCCTTTCCTCTCGGAGGCCGCCCTCTGTACAGTCTAGGGTTTCGGGTTTATGTAGGGTCTGGGGGTCAGAATGGGTTGAGGGTTTATTGTTTCTATGGGGCTTAGAGTTTAGGGTTTAGCTTTTGTCGTAAGGGTTCCTTTTAGGGCTTCCTTTAAAGGTTCTAGAGGAGTTGGGGGTTCAGCTTAAGCAGGACCTAGAGACCTAGAGCTCCCTCTTTGTAGTAGAGTAGGAACCCTTATACAAACCCCCGGAAAATTCAATCCTGAATGCCTAGATTTAGGGTTTACTTGTACCCTGTAATAACATACCCCCCTAAACCCCTAAACCCTAAACCCTAAACCCCTTTTAAGGACTTATGTAAGGAAAGCGCACCCAGGAGCCCTGAAAAGGTAGGTTCTTTGGGGTCCAGGTAGGGGTAAGCCATCCCAACCACAAAACCCTGAACCCTAAAAACCTAAACCCTAAACCCTAAAAACCGGGGTAAAAACCCTAAAAACCTAAACCCCTATTGGTGACCTCCAGCTTGCTCCAGGGGACCGGTCGAAGTGTCTGTTCCGGACGATACCTAGACTCTTAAATACAGTGCTTTTTGGGGTGCCTCAGTTTCTTATTTTGGGGTCCTAACCATAAGGCCATCCAACAAAGGGTACTACATTTAAGGATCTAGGTTCTAGATAGATTCGTTTGCAAAAAAAGGTTCCGTGACGGTCTCGTCATATAAATGTAAACGGGTGGAGCACGGTGTAATACTATTCTCTATAAGGTTCCCTCCTTATTGTAACTGTAAGTACATACAGTAGTATAGCCAAAAACCCTATCTGTTCGAATCATCCAGACCCCCACCAGAAACCCTAAATCCCGGGTGTGGAACCCTTAAAGGAACCCTCTAAGGGACACCCAAAAGCCCAATTCTAACTTGCAAGGCCCGCGCCTATGACGCACCTAATACCGGAGCCTAAATAATTGCCTATACTATTTTGGGGTTCCTTATTCTGATATAATGGGCCCTATGCTATTTCGGTGTTCCTTATTCTAGTATAATAGGCCCCAAAATCCTATTCTAATTATTAAGGCCCCTATATTAAAGACCCGCTGACAGGACATGGGCCTGGGAATCGTCCAGGCAGTCGTTGATGCTTTAGGGGATCTCGCGCCTTAGCCGCATTCATCCGGATGAGAGTAGTACCCTTACCTTTCAGTAGCCCTGAATTATAGTAGCCCCTTACACGGCCCCTTCAGTTAAGTATAAGGACCCTGTCAGGATGTGAACCAGCCCGGGAAGTCCAACACCCTCAATCCAGGAATAAGCTTCAGATCACATTCTTGGAGGGCTGGTTGGGGGGGGGGCATAGTAAGTAGGTAGTTAGTTATGCAGTTATAAGTATTCGAACCCCAATGGGGATCCCCTTTAGGCTACTTATAACTCTACGTTTTACCTACGTACTAAGTCCTCCGACCCTCCAAGTAAAGGATCCTTCTAAAGGTCAGGGATATTGCTCACCATCTTCTCAGAGTTGCTCCGAACTTCCGATTTCAGGTTACCTCACACGGTGCTGTGTCTGAGACAGCCGGTTCCTCTAGATTTCCGAAGTTTGGGTATCGGAGAAAGAAGGGACCCTAACCCCTTGAGAAAACCTTCGTGATGCCCGACAACACCCCTGTAGGAAGCCTGGTAAATCTTCAGGAAACCGTCGAGAACAGTCCAAAGACTTACAAAATCCTACGAAGCCCGAAGAAGTTGCTCCCTAAACCCTAAACCCTAAACCGAATGCTGACGTCCTATTGTGAACGTGTTTTATCATGCAGGGATTTAGGGTTGTAGAGCCTGGGGCTTTCATGGTTCAGAATGATACCATAGGGGCCTCAATAATTACCTCTACTATTTTGAGGACCCTCAATATAATCATAGTATAATGTGCCCCAAACCCGTTTTCTAACTATTAAGGCCCCTATATTAGGGATTTCGGGTGTTGGGGCTAGTGTTTTGGGTGTTCAGGTCGCTGGACTATTGGGCAGTGCAGGAGGTGATGCCGATTCTGGTGTGTTTTTCAAACTTACCTAACCAGTGGTTTTGGGGGGTTCCCTTGGCTCTTTAGCTCCTTGTTTAATAGGGATTATCATCATCCCTGGCTCCTTAGCTCCTCCAATATCAAGTTTTGTTACCCTACACTCCGAGGTGATGCATAACCCTGTGCCCCGACTAGCAAAATCCAAATCCGAATCTAGGAACTTCAGGATTCACTCTAAAAGCCTAAACCCTATACCCCTATAGAAACCGTCTAGCATTAGTGCTCGTCTGCATCTGGTCCTCTGAAGGATTTCAGACAAGTGCCGGGGCCCATCATTACGTAGATTTTGCCCTGTCGAATGACAACGACAGCCGGTCTGGCCCATGCCATCGTGTCCATGGCTCAGTCTCGCTGGCAGATGGTTCGGCAGGAGATTGAAAGCGACTACGTCGACTACTTTCTGGAAGTGAAAGCAGTTCAGCGTCAAAATGGGCGGCGCCACTTCCAAATAGAGAATGGCCCAGAAATTGTAGTCTGCACCAAGAAAGGCTTTGCAGTGAAGAGTTTGGACGAACTCGCTCCATCTGGCCACTTCGGCTCAGCTGCACGACTCGTGAACTTCATGTCGGCATACGGCTTCGAATGCTACGGTCACACCATCCAGGACATGCTCGATTTCCATGACCAAGGGAGGTTCCTCTTCTACTTGAAGGTGCGAAGAAGCTTCCTGAGGGCCAACCGTGAAGTGTTGGAGTCGGATTCCGAGCCACCTGAGTCGTGGGGGGATTTTCACGGTGAGACGTCGCCTCAGTCTGTATGAGTTGTAGGATATAGGTTGCCGAGCGTAGGTGTTTCTTGATGTTTCGGCTGCGTGACTTGGAAGCTTCTTTGAAACCGCACGAAGCGCTTTGTGCGGAAGCTTCCCTGCCGATGTGGCATCCGCCTTCACTTCTGCATGGGCTCAGACGCTGCGAGGAGGTCCTTCTCAAGAGCTGAAGTGGGGGACCAGGTTGTCCCGACGCGAATGCGGCAGTGACGGCATGAAAGCAGAAGCGGCTGTCCTGTCCTGTCGAGCTTTCCTGCTTCAGGCCCAAGAGAGGTCGCAGGATAATTGAAGTTGTGAACATCACAGCATGTGTAAAAAGGGTCTCATACCGTCGGCCTTCTCATCATCAGCAATATTACAGCGACCTGTAGCACCATAATCATGATGATGACGATGATGACCATGATCATCGTCACTGGAATCAGCATCTTCTGTGTCATCACCATCGGCTTCTACTGCATCTTACTCGTCGGACCCCGGCAGCCACAAACATACTTTTCGCGATCGCTGTCGTGATCGAATAATCTTCATTCACTCTATCGTCAACAGTTGCCAGGACCATCCCCATGCCTACTTGGAGGTTCATGGGCAGTTATAAGTAGGGCTATAAGTCGGGTAACCATACTTATAACAACCCACATTAAGGGGCTCAAAACCCCGCTTCTATATAAGTACCCATAAACCTTCAAGTACTCTTCATCGTCACTACCCAGAGAGCCCAACATCCCTGAATATAGCTTAAATCATAATATGAAGCCCGTAATAATTTAAGGTATATTCCTTAATTAAGGGGTATTGGGCTCTCTGGGTACCAGCTCCATCATCGTCGTCATCGCTCCGCTCCGTGGTTAGCCGAAGTGGCGGGTCGGCAGTTGCGCGATGACTTTCACCATGTGTGCGTTTAGGCTCAGGCTTAAGGGATGCCTACGGTTTAGGGTTCAGGGTTTTGGGTTCAGGGTTCAGGATTTAGGGTTTAGGGTTTTAGGGCTGGGTTAGGAGTGTCAGCCTCGCCATGAACTTGGCCCCATGTCATTGTTTATGACCGCACGACCACTCGAAGATGCGTGGCGAATGTGATTCCACCATGAGGTCAATCTTGGAATGCAGCACGTCCAAAGGTACCGAACACATGAACCACTGAAGATCCCCAAATTTGCGAGCTCCAAACCCGAACCAACATATGCTACCAGTAACTTGAACCCTAAACCCCTTTACCAAAACCTGAATCCTAAACTGTCCCTAACTCCCGCACCCCAAATCCTAGACCCCCGCCTTAAGTCCGAAGCTCCTAAGCCCTTCATCGTTCAGGTGCTGAGCAAAGTACCGGCACGAGCTTTGGAGGCAGCTGTCAGCTCCGGCAAGGATGGGCGTTGATGGGGGCGAGGGGAGGGGTTTGTTTAGGGTTTAGGGTAGGAATAGTCAGTACTAGAGTAGTCCCTTACAAGCCTTCTTAATCATACTACAAGATGCCAGCCCCGCGACCTCACAACCGATTTCGAACTTTGGCCCGTGTCTTGAAATTACCTTACGGTTAGGGTTTAGGGCTTTTGGTGTTAGGGCTAAAGATATCCAAACCCAACAAAAAGAGCATCCCAAACCCCCCAAGCCTGAAGCTTTTATCTCCGAAGCTGGAGCAGGAGCAGGAGGTGCAGGAGTTTCTGACGGACGCCCGGCACAGTTTTCGTTTTGTCTTTAAGCGAGGACTTTGCCGGGTTTTATTATATATATATATTTGTGTATGAGTGGTGTCTTAACAGTTTAGGGTCCAAATTTTCGGTTGATGTTTAACAAATTCGAAGCAATAACGAAGATTGCGCAACTCATATTTCTGGCCTGGCGCAGTTCTGAGAGCGAAGTACTTCGATGACCCGATGAACTACCTTGGTTTTGTGGTTTAGGTCTAGCGTCCAGGGTTGGGTTTACTGTTTAAGAGGCAGAGAGTGCCTGTCAGAAAGTGCTTCCTGCTGCTGTTACGTCTGTAAGTAAGAAATAACCCAACCAGGAACAACAAACCTATACACCTCAGCAGGAAACCCTCTACCCGAAACCCTTAACCCAACTCGGAACCCCAGAACCGAACCCCCAAGCCATAAACCCTGGAACGGTTCGTTCGAATTCCCCAAACGAGGATCGTATTGAGAACCCTAGTATCTGCAACGAGAGTTTCTGCATCGTTTCCTTACCATCCTTTCGGCCATGATTTTCTCCTGACACCATCGGACGCTGCTGCCACGGAAGCTAAGGAAACATTGGTCGGCAGCGATCTGCAGTTTCTCAATTCTACAGTAGGTGATAAATGGGAATATAGTACCCTAAATAGTAGGATCCTTATTATAAGGACACCAAAAAAGGTACCCCTAATTTTCGTACGCTCCCAAATGTCAATAAAAGGGCTCCTCCGATTGGCGTTAGGATTTCAGGGCTCAGGGGTTTAAGTTCTAAGGTTTAGGCTTCCAGAAACCCCAAACCCCAAACCCTAAACCAAAAGACCCTTTTGGGGATCTCAAGCATTTTGCCAGCCTTGGTTTCTTTCAACGCTGTTTGTCTGGGTGTTCATCGCTTCGGACAGACAAGACCTTTGCAACATTCCTCAACCGTAAACACTACCTGGACCATAAGAAAACTGCATTTTTCAGGGTTCCTTGCTATGATCTCCTTCTAAGGGTCCTTAGACAGGTAGGGTTTACAGTGTCCTGAACCCTAAACTCTAAACACTAAACCGGAAACATACCCTGCAAATGCGGGCCTTGTCCTTGCTACGTAGGAGGGAAAACACCCTGAACCTGGCTTGCGACTTTGATCTTTAAAGTTCGGGCTGCCGGGCTTTGCGTCCATCTGAGGTGCTTAGGGCTTGCATGTTGGTTTCAGAAAATGCGGAGCCCCATTAACGAGCTCTAACTATTTCAATGATCGTTATTCTGGAGACACTTAGCCCCTAAACCCTAAACCCTAAACCCATCGTTACCCCTAGTTAACGCAACCCACAGATGGGGTTCTGCTCTCAGGATGGTTTTGTCTGGTCAGAAAGCTTCAGCTGAAGTAAGGTTCTGTTGAAGTAGGTACGTATCCTAAACCCTAAAAACCTGGAAACCCTACACCCCTAAGCCTACACCCATACACCCCAACCCCTAACCCCTAAAGACCTGGAGCCTTAAACCCTTGACTAGGTACCATGGAGGCACTCAGAGAGCACCAGACCCCTTTATCCTAGCAGCTGAGTAGGTAATCCTTCACCTTTTGTTTGGGCTACGCTACTCAGCCCCTAAGTAATTCAGGCATATGGCCTAAATCTTAATATGAAGCCCCTTGTAATTTAGGCCTTTTTTTCAGTGTTCAATGGGCTTCGGGCCGAAACTTCGCGTCTGTGATGGCCTCTGGGACCTTCCACCTGAAGCCCTTCATATTTCATATGTAGGGTTTAGAGCTTAGGGTTTGGGGTTTTTTGTGGGGGTTAGAGTAAGTTCAGGGTTTAGGCGGAAGCCCTCTAATATATGGGGGGGGGCCTTATGAACGAGAGGCTCAGGGGTTAATTTGACACTGAGGCTGTAGACGTCCTCACCTGCCACGCTGAGTCTGGTTTGAGAAGAACTTAGAACCGAACAGTCTCATAAACCCTACACCTTAAGCCCCCAAACTCTCGTTGTGATCCCCTAAACTAATAAACCCTAAACCCTTGTTGAAGGAGTCTTGATGTCAGCAACCCAAGCGCTGAACCCCAAAGGTTCTGAAACCTTAGCCATTCCTCCCCAGGTCCAATGACCTACCTTTGCTTAGTAGGGAATGGAAGAATGGTAGTAATAGTAGTTATAATTCTACCCCATTCTCCATTTCCTTCTAACCAAAGGTAGGTAATCTGGAATTACAATGGACACAACAGAAACCTCAAGAGACCCCCTGAACCCCAAAGCCTGAAAGAAACCCCAGACTAAAGGTAAGCCAAACCGTAGACCCGAACCTCAAGACCCTAAAATTGAGGTTGCTAGAGACTCCAAAACCCCTTAATTAAGGAATATACCTTAAATCATACCAAAGGTAAGATGAACCTCATGTTGTTAGGGTTTGACCCGTTTGTTTCAACCCGAAGCCTGCAAAGTCAATGTCGGGGTCGGAATAGGGTTTAGGGTTTAGGGTTTAGGGTTTAGGGTTTAAGGTTTAGGGTTTAGGGTTTAAGGTTTAAGGTTTAGGGTTTAAGGGTTTAGGGAGGGTTCCAACTGTTCCCACAGGCCCCAAACCCGTACTGTACCATTCTCCTCCTCCCCGCCACCCCTTCCCTCCCCCAGCCCGCCGTCTGCCCCCACGTGGAAGTTCATATGGATGGTGCAGTTACAGGTAGGGTTATACATCCTTTAATATGGTTTGTAATGATAGCTACCTTACTTGTGACCCACTTATTATCCCTAAGCCCTGAACCTATTATTATAACTACCGACGAACCTGCAAGCAAGGATTCCATTTATGGATACCGAGCAGCGTCGCACACTGGCTTCCCAGGCCGCTCGTGCTCTTCTTTTAAGCTTAGGGTTTAGGGTTTAGGGTTTATGCTGCTGCTGTCGGCAAGGGTAGTTTGGCAGGACGTAGGGTTTAGGGTTCAGGGGTTTAGGGTTTTAGAGGTTTTTGCATGGGTTTTGTCAAGGGGTTTCTTTGAGAAGGGGGCTGAGGGTTTCGGGGGTTTGATGTGGATCTCTTGAAGTTGGAAGTTCCCTACAACAAGAACATGTAGCACTATAGTGTCTTCATAGTAAGGGTTTGGGCTTGCTTGCTGAAGCTCACTAGCCACTGTCAACGAACTATGCCTCTCCAATCAACCGCTTACCTGCCACCGACGTCTTCTTAGCTACGCTACCGTGTGCTGCTGCTGCTGCTGCTGCTCTCAAAGCGAGCAACTCTGCTCAGAACAGAATGTGAAACCCATGCTGATAACACTTCTTAAATCAAGACTTGATAAGGTCGATGAGATCCCTTTGTTGTGCTTGCCTGCTGTCAAGCTGTGGCTGTCTTTTACACCTCTATCCCAGCTGTGTAAGCTGCTTTGCTGAATGAATTTGAAGGCAATCAGCATTTAGGTCTGCACAATCAGGAGAATGCAACATAATATAGTATGTGATATAACACAATCTAGTCAGCAAGTTGCCCGAATGTCGTAATGGATGACCTTGCAGTGGCTTCCTGAACCATATTTCCTTGCAGGGCTTGCTCAGCACTCGCATGCATCTTATGTAAACGGGAAACCTTGACAACAATGACGGCAAGGAGAGCCATTCTCATCAGGTTCATTCCGGCGCCGAACAACATCCGGCACTGCCATTTCGCATTATCCAGCCTCAGATCAGTTTTCCAGTTGTTTTACTTAGGTATCCCTTCTGGTCTGCAGGTCGTGGTTTTGTACCTTCATCAGCTTATATGGGTTGCACTGAGTAAAGATACGCCGCGAGACACCAAGCAACGTGGGATAGGGACAGGGTTCTTGATTGATGTTATCTGGTTTCGTTCGCTTGATTCTCCTTGTAGGTCGTCGACGCTTGGCTGGGCAGCGTGGATCGCGAGGCCCACGTGCCACTGGACAAACCACATCGATATGCATCGGCACAAAGCCCACATGTCCGGTGACCATTGTGGATTCGGCCATGTAGTGCTATGGACTTGATGTGTGCATGTGTGATCACGTGTGTGTGTGTGTCTATACCCATTTGTTCACCACGTATATATGCATGAGCACATATATATATATATAATTATGTATGTATATATATATATATGTGTGTGTGCACAATATTATATATATATAAATATACACACATACACATGCATTCATGCACATGTGCAGTTGTCAGGGCCGTCATGACAACAGTGGTCGATAGCATCACCTTTGTCGCATCGTCCTCATCATCATTTCCGTCAACGCCGTCGTCGTGATCATGTTCATTTTCGCAGTCCTCACACAATCAACAACAACATGGCCATCCTCATGATCATCACCACTCCCACATCACCACCGCCGCCATCACCACCGACATCGTGACCTTCAGCATCGTCATAAGCATTTACACGCTTGCTCCTGGTCATGGTAACGGCTATCACAATCATGGTCTCCTGAGTTCTACCGTACCCGTCTTCATCATCCTGATGAGCAGCAACATCGTCGTCACCAGCGCCGTGCTGTTACAAGTGCGCATGCAGGTTGTCAGCACTGCTGTGGATCGTATCAAACTCGTAGTACAGCTCGAGTCATCGCTGGGCTCGGACCGCTAGTGTTATGACGGTCGCCGCCCTTGAGTTCAGGGCCGCCGAATTGCTGAAGCCCATGGGTCAACGTGTTAACCAGCTTCCAGTTCTTAGTTCCAACATTGTAAAGTTCATGCAGGATGCTCCAAGTCAGAATGCTCTCCTCCGAAGAAATTTGCGTACCTGTCGACGAGATACATGATGTAAGGGCCTTGAAACGGCACCTGCATCAGCTGCGTGGGTTTCCGCTGGGCCTTAGGCAGAGGTTGATGCTCCGTGGCGAGAGTTTGGAGGATTCCTTCAAGCTGGACACCCCGATGGACCTGGATGTCGTTTTACTGCCGTTCATCGAAGTGTCGCAAAAGCAGGTGCAGGACCTCGTGCAAGCTGCCAGCCAGGGATCCATTGCCAAAGTTGAGTCCATCCTACAGCTGCCGCAAGATCCAGACTTGAGTCAGGATAACGGCTGCACAGCTTTGATTGCGGCATCTTATGCAGCTCATGCTGAAGTCGTCAGCTTGCTGCTGCAAGCCGGTGCCGCCATAGATCTGCCAGTCAGCGACGGCCGCACGGCGTTGATGATCGCCTCTGGCCAAGGTCACGTCGAGGTCGTGAGCTTGCTCCTGAGGGAAGGCTCCAACACGGATGTTGCAGACCAGTACGGTTGGACGGCTTTGATGAGGGCATCTGGCCAAGGTCGTGCCGAGGTCGTGAGCTTGCTGCTGAAAGCCGGTGCCCACATGGATGTGACAGACAGCGACGGCAACACAGCTTTGATGAAGGCATCTGTCCAAGGTCATGTCGAGGTCGTGAGCTTGCTACTGAAAGGCGGCGGCAACAAGGAGGTGGCAGACAGCGAAGGCCGCACAGCTTTGATGAAGGCATGCGACAAAGGTCATGGCGAAGTTGTCCGATTGCTTCTGGAGTTTGGTGCCAACAAGGATGCAGCGGAAACCACCGGCAGAACACCTCTCATGGCTGCATCTTTCGCAGGTCATATCGAAGTCGTGAGGTTGCTGATTCAGGCGGGTACTGACACGAATGCAGAAAACAGACGTGGAGGCACAGCCTTGATGGCGGCATCTTATGGTGGTGTTATCGGAGTCGTGGGCTTGCTGCTGGAAGCCGGCGCAACCAAGGATCTGGCAGACAGATTCGGCGCTACCGCATTGATGTACGCATCTGCTGCAGGTCATGTCGACGTCGCCGGCTTGCTGCTGCAGGAGGGGGTCGACAAGGATCTCGCAGCCAACGACGGCAACACAGCTTTGATGGCGGCATCTGTCCAAGGTCATATCGAGGTCGTGAGCTTGCTGCTGAAAGGCGGCGCCAACAAGGAGGTGGTGGACAGCAAAGGCCGCACAGCTTTGATGAAGGCATCGGAGGCGGGTTCCGATTCAGAGCCAGCAGTTACAGGCAGTACTCTTGCCGAAGTAGTAAGCTTGCTTCTTGATTTCGGCACCGATACGGATGTGGCAGACATCCAAGGCCGAACGGCCTTGATGTTCGCATCTCGCACAGGTCATGTCGAGGTCGTGAGGTTGCTGCTTCAGGCCGGTGCCGATAAGGATGTGGCAGACGACGAAGGCCGCACAGCTTTGATGCTGGCATTTGACGCAGGTCACAGCACAGTCATGAGCCTGCTGCGGGAAGCCGGCACCAACTGAAAGCTGAGCCTGCTGTGCTTGGAAAGTCCTTTCTTGCAGAGCTTCATTCAGGCTTAGGCGACGCGTCCTTTAAGTAGGCTCGCCCTGAATCCAGAACTCCCCAAGCCCTGAACAAAGACCCGGGACCGGGACCGTCGGTTCCTTACCAAACAGACACGCATGATTGGGATCCCCAACCTTCAACACACTGAGCCCCGGTTTGGGGTTTGGGATTTAGTTTTTGAGCTTTATAAAGGAAGTGTAGGATTTAGGGTTTAGGGTTTGGGGAAAAGGGTTTAGGGGACGGGTGTCAAAGAGCCCAATACCAGTTAATCATCAAGCATTCTTGTAGGTGTGATGGGGTCTTACAGGCGTTGTATGAGGGTGTTGCAGGACGTTCTCTTAATTTTCCTTACTTAAAGGGTTTTCAATTCTTTTGGCACGGGCTTCAAGGGTTGAAGCGACAAATGGTGTATGGGTTTTTGGGTGTCCGGTTGTATAGTCATTACCTAGTAAAGGCTGTAGAGGGTTTTAGCCGGGGTTGCTGGGTGCATACCGAAACCCTAAACCCTGGGTGGAGGGGTTTGGAGGACGATTTTGGGTTTCTGAGGTTTAGCGTCTTGGGGCTTCCGGATCTGCATAGCAGTTTAGGGTTGAGGATTTTTTGGCGATTGAAAACAGTCTCTCTAGCCTCCTGCCGTGCTACCTTTCTCTCGCAGAACTTGTTCGAAGCTATAATGCCTTTCATTTGCTGGTGCTTCTGATATTATGCTTATGACTCGGTGTTGCCTTAGAACATCACGAGGTGGTGTACTTTGCCGCCCTACTGTAGTCTATTAGTGGGCCGTGAACCCAGTGAACCTCCATGCAACCTCATGAAGATTCCGACATCGATCCCAACCCTGAACCCTAAACCCTAAACCTTACTATGTGGAGCCTTGCCTGCCTTGTGCGAGTGTGAGCGTCGAAACCTTACTACGGCAATCTTCCCCTGGCCGTCCTGGCCTTGCTGCTTTCATCTCGTGCGAAGGACATTACAAAGGGACTCAAAAAAAACAAACGTTACGCAGGAGGTGAAGAGGGAGCAGCTCGAGGCTGAGAAAGCCGCGGCTGAGCAGGCCGGATAACATCCGAGCCTCGGTTTAGGGTTTAGGGTTTACAGGGTTTAGGGGACATCCTGAAACCCTTACTAAACCGCACAACTTCAAACCCAAAACAAGGTTCGTGAGTCTGGGTTTGGGATTATTGTGCTTAGGGCTTCTAGGATTAGGGGTCACAGGGCCTCACTTACCGCATTTTTGACTTGGTGAGTTCGGGTTTAGGGTTAGATATCGTGTTTAGGGCTTCTAGGGGGTTTAGGGTTGAAGTATCTTAGACGAGTTATCTGTGGGAGCATCCCGAACCTAGAATAAGAATCGCAAGTCGCGGGATCTTCAACGACCGCCCACCGTCGCTGTTTCTGAATTCAAACAGAAACTTGATTTTTTCAATCGGGCTCTGCGAAGTTGCAAATGAAGGCGACGTAGAGTACAACGTAATCACAAAAGTACATGGGCATGTGTATATATATATATACACATTGTATATATATATATACATATATATATACATATACATATATACATATTATAAAAGCGTGTATATATATCATATATACACACACCCTGGTCTAAGTACATATACATACATACATCCATACATATACATGTGTGTGCATACTTGTATACATACATATACATAGGCTATTGTGGGCAGGCCGTTTTGCATGGAGTCCTATTGTTTGGGTTTGTTGTTCGGACCCCTTCTTTCTAGAAACTCCCACAATGTAGTGTCTGGGACAGGCAGCCGCCACAGCGAGCTTAGCTTTCAATACCTGAGCCTTGCATAGAGTATAAGGTTCTGAGCAATCACGGAAGAATTAGTGGTAAGATTCCTTCATCGTCGCTGTGTGCTTATTGTACACTGTGTCCCAAAACCCTTCTCTCATGATTAAGGCGCCCATGTCAAGCGGTGACAAGCACTCAACAACCCATATTTAGAACAAACTGCCAAAGCAGCTTCATACAGCCCTATAATGTCCTCGAAGACAAGTTTCAGAAGAGAGACACTAGATCCTCAACCCGAAGCTTGAACCTTACCCCCCCGAAACCCTAAACCCCAAACCCCTGAACCCTTATAAAATCTGCATACCTCCCGACTCTAAACCCTAAACCCTAAACCCCTAAACCCCTAAACCNCCCAATATTAAAAAAAAACGCCAAAACGCCCTTCAACCACCCATAAAATTCCCCGAAGAAAAATTTCAAAAAAGAGACCCAAAACCCCCAACCCCGAGGTTGAACCTTTCCCCCCCCCCCCCCACCCCCACCCCCATGCCCCAAAGCCTTTGGAGGCCGAGATGCGGGATGATCTGCTAAAACAGCGCGGGCCTTGAGGAATCGATTTAGTCCAAGTTGGGATTTAGAGGTTCCTCGAGTTTCGACTTAAGCGTCTAAGGCATTTTCGGATTTAGGTTTTTCAGGTACATTGATCTAAGGGATCTGATTTCAGGGTTTTGAGTTTTGAACAGAGTTGGTTTCAGAGGTTTAACATTCAAGAGAGTAGGTTTTGGTGTTGAGGCCCGAGTTTGGTATGACGTTTAGGGTTGCTAATTTGTGGAAGCGTAGTGTTTGAGGTAGAGTTCATGTTTTCGGTCGCCCGCAAAAAGTGGGTCTCGTCGGTGAATGCAAGATCTTACACTGGCGGTGCGATCCGATAAAAGATGAACTGTTTGGGAAGCCAACTGGGTTTGGGGGTTTAGGCTTTTAGGGGTTTAGGGTTTAGGTTTCGGGTTCAAGAAAATCTGTGGGATAGCTTAATCCCGTTGATTGAGGACCATCGTTGGGCTTCTTCTTGCGGTTTAAGGATGTTTAAGGACCATTCCTCCAATTGCATAGGTCTTCACAATCGTGTATACAGGACATGTCACAATAGTGTATACAGGACATGTCGAACACCATTCAGGTCTGCCTATTCGTTACGTTTTACGGAACACCTTCCTTGAGGGCCCAAATATTCGGATCTTTAATTGAATTCCTACAAAGGAGAGGTGGTCTAATAGTCAGGGGTTTACAGTATTATTCATGATGAAAGTAGCAATACCTGGTCTTTACCATTGCCTAAACCCTAAGCCTGGGACCAGGACCCTTTTCGGGCCGCTAATCGGTGGAACCCGAAACTTGCAGCCCTAAGCCTACTTCGCAAACATGCCACTATCCCTCGGCAATGGGAACAGACCATGCGTGTTATAGGAGACTTGTATGATGTCAATCCCAGAAGTCTTTTGGCCCAGAACTAAAGACAAAGCGTCAGATTGTCAGTTGAGGGGTGCATGCCTCAATTGAGACCTGTACAAGCCATACAAATACTTTCACGAAGCACTTTCAACAACCCTTTGACATGGGACCCTCATGTTGGATTCTCTGGGTTTTGCAGCGCTCGCAGCCGAGGACGTCAGAGTTGGCATCGGTGGCACAGAAGGAACGACAGTTCCGTGCTTGCGTGGGTTGGGTGTATACTGATTAATGCGAGGAGATGAGTTTTTCAAGTACGTTGCTCCTTTGTCGAAAATGGTGGCATTGCAAAAAGGTTAATTACATGAAAGTTTTGCTGCTCTTGTTCTACTTTATAGTGCAAAGTGTTGGTTTTTGCTCCTGTTCTTTGCTCTTACTCCTGTATTCTGCCTGTCATGACTCAAGCACGGACTCTTTCAGCTGTGTACGTGTCTTTGGGACCTATCAGCGCTGGCCCTTGTGAGGAGGCATTTGACTTCCTCCAGAATGGTGCCACCTGGCTGTACATTCGTGCCTTTGTAGCTACGCAGGAAGCCTTTGACTTTCGGGGCAAGCATAAGCCGAGCCACCGTGAAAGTTACTCCATTTCGGGCCAAGGAACTTAGAAACTGTATGGCCTTAGGAGGCAGACGAAGAGAAGAGGAGAGCACTAGTACTAGTACTAGTAGTAGTAGTAGTAGTAGTAGTAGTAGTAGTAGTATTCATTCCCCACGCAGCAGAATGTCCGAACTGCCTAGCGAGCAGACGGTCTCCATGTTTTATGGATAACCGGATCCTCTAAACGGGATCTGGAGGGCTATGCGGCCAGCTCCGTCCGAAGAACTACACTTCACTACTCCTCAGTCGTTCAGCTCAGCTCATGCAGCCTGGTGTAACCACACCAGGTATGCTGAGTCACTGTATGCATCTGGTGCAGTTGGCATTGCACAACGCGAGTCATCTGTCAGCCAGAAGCGGCCAGCAGCAAATTGCTTTTTTTTTGCCCGTGCAGCATCGTGCGATAGTGTCCAGAACTCGGTCTCTCCCCAAAATGATGTTGAACAGCAGCAACCTGATACGGAATGAGTTCAGTGCTAAGCGTGGCAGGAGCAGTGTATACAGGAATTTGGATCGTGCCTGTCAGCCCTTTGACCGGACGAACATCCTTGCTAACTGCTTCACCTGATGTGCTAAAGCGGAGTAGCTGCAAGCACAAGAGTGGAGTAGCCGTGCACAGTGCATACTTGGCTCTGGTCTGGGAACACCACCCCTCAACGGACTGCTGCAGGCAAATCGTGCTGCCTGCATTGAGTTGCATGGGCAACGGTGCTTCGAGCGGACCTGTATCAAGTGTGATGACCCCGTCTGGTGAGTAATTGCGCGCCTCCCAGCATCCATTCATTCCCATCGGTGAAAACCTAGGTAGCAGGTGCATGGCAAACTCCGCAACATCATGTTGCTGATGTAGACGTGGCCAGGTGCGCAACATGAGTAGCCATGGCAACGATTGCAAAACCTGAACAGGACCGGTAGCAGACATTTGGCTAGTGCTGGGTGGGCACAGCATGGTAAGTACCTGTGGTGGCAAAGGAGCTCTTGCATCATGAAGTCGGACCTGCAATATGACCCAATGGACTGCCATGATGGTGGAATGCAGGTAACACAGGTTAGTTGGATTCTGGAGGACCAACTTTAGCAGAGCCTTGAGGTTTGGAATCACGCTGACATCTGATTCCAGATTTGCTGGGTCAGATTGTCGTAGGCTGGCCGATCCCGGCGTAGACGACAGCCCAGCGTGTGCCAGGAGGCCTGGCCGATCCATTGATTCA